>DWQX01004185.1:0-15647 GCA_018245475.1 Pharmacophagus antenor
CCCCCCCCACACTCTCGTCGCGCCAGTAAGTCTAGGGCATTCGGGTACCTACGCAGGCTTTTCCCGAGAAGGTTCATTTTCTCGGATCTTTTGCCTTTAGTTCAAGGCCGCACGTTTGTTATGGCGTTTATAAATAGCTTCCCATTAATGAAACCGTTTATAACTATAACAATAATTTTAATATGCAGATTAGACTTTTTGCAATGTTTATTTTACGATTTATTCACCCCCATTTTCTGCAATCCTTGACATACACGTTATACGTATATCATTAGTTTTACCATCACATCACTATTTTACGCAATATTTACAATGTACATTTAAACTCTATAATAGTTTACACTTTCATATCTTGAATATTTATAACTACGGAGATATACCAAAAATAAAGAAACTTTTTAGATCTTTTCCTATAGTAAACAATATATAACATTTTCATGGGGAAATGTAAATAAATACTTATGTAGCCGAAAGAATTTTAATCTCGATAGAAACAATCACAGTGTCTCTATAATTAATCATACCACAAATTATTTAATTCAAGCGGTCATTATAGAACGTTTGCCATGTTAATTGGGAAAATAGATTGGCTTTTGTATTCATTGAATTCACAAACAAACCATTTTAGGTTTTGAATTTCGTTTATCATGACGTGAATAATTCCGTTCAGTCATAACTACTGTATTTTTCCCTAAATTTTTGGGAAAAAAATTTGGGACACTGACAATTTTTTTACTTGCGTTTACCGCTTTGTACTTCGCTATTAATACACCATGTATTATATAGAATAGAATAGAGGGGCCAACGGATGGCCTATTTATCGAACTGCTTTTTGTAAGAACTTAACTTTACTTTTACTGTGTTACAATTTAATTATTGTCGTTTCTATCGTCTTCTGCATTAACGTTCTTTAAGCCATTTTTTTTTTAATTTTTTCAAGATATAATAATACCAACACTAAAATTGAAGTGTTTGTACGCCGACAGTATTGTGAATGTTAATACATAATTAAGTGAGTCGGAAAAATGAACATAATATTTATATATTTTTAAAGAATTGTGAATAATGTATAAATTCAAACGAATCAACAGAATTTACCTTCGTCGAACGAGTAAGCTCTACTTTAGATTTTTTTCTTTCGAACTTATATTATTTTCAACTTGGCATTTAAGATTTGATAAACAGCACACCGTCGTGAGCATTCATATAAATAATTCCTTTGAGAATACATAATAAACACAAAGTGATGAACGCGCACCACAAAATATACGCAACCAATACTATTTACTTTAGTAGCAGCGAGCTCCAGACAAAACTAGCAGTTAGTCAAGATGGTGAATGGCCGACTTTAACGATCGGTTTGACTTGGCAACCGGCCCAGCACACCCGAACCTAAATTGTAACCGGTTTTTTTTTAGGTTCACTTATATGCGATAACAGCAAACTAAACCAATACTCTAGACTAAATATGGCGCATATCCAAAGACATGAAAGAAATAAAATTAAAAGTATTATAAATGCCAGCCGCATTTGCCGTGCGCGAAGATTTTTATGTCAAATATATTTACATTTCACTTAATAACGTATGGAAAAAATATAGGATATTAAAACTGATAATCCGTAAATGAACTGATTTTTATATATGCGTTATAAATTAATTGAAAAAAAAAAAACTAGGAATTGCCATCAGTAAAAAAAGTGACAATTCAACGTAACTCATGTTAGTAAAGAAAAGATAAACGTTATGTACTTATCACTTAGTTGGTTAAAAAAATAAGAATAAAAGATTGCCAATAAAGCAAGGCAAGCTGAACTATAGGTAGATACGAATTATCGGTACGTATCGGCTCTGGACTGCGCCTTTTGTCGCGGTCTTTAATCTTTATTAGTGTAAATAGTATACTTTTCTTCGTAGCTGCATTTGTTCATAAAATTTTATGTTCTTTAATTTAAAGATAATAAATTTCGACTTAGACTGCAGGTAGTATTAAGCTACAAGCCATAAACCCATTAGCCTCTGTGTAGAGGTTTATCGCATACCTTATAACACGGCCATAGTTTCTAATCTCGGTACAAATAAATAGAGAAGTTTGAATTGTTGTAGGGTTCATTTAAAACCGACTAGCTGCTACTCTCGTACTGTCTTTGTACCAATAAAGCATTGCTGTGCTCTGTTTGTGAACATATGTGAGTCATAGTATTGTATTCCAGCATGCTTTACCATCTTCGGTGTCATTATCACTTGATGTCAAATGAAATCGAAACTAACTACTAATCACTGTATATATAATAATTATTTCTGTATGTACTTCCTAATACTGACATGATATTGTATGTACACGATGCAATATTCAGTAATCACAGTGGTATGCAAATAACGTATTGTTCTATCTGATGGTCCTTGTTCCTAAGAAATTGCTTCAAAGACACGCGAACTCCAAGTCGAAACACGTTTACTGAACCTACACTTCACTATCGACCTTATTGCCTCCGTAACAAATACATTCTATTTACGCGAAACGCGTTTCGCGGGGACGGTGTTTTTGTAAGAAAAATTGATTCGTATATATCAAAGGAGAATTAACCAAAACTTCACGCAACACACGATCCTTTGCGATTTTTTATTGCAAAATCCTATGATCCCGAATATGTTTTTAATTCAAATATAGCTACAAAACATTTTCAAGTTATAAAAAAAGTCAGTGTTGCATGAATTGAAAAATATGAAAATAGTATCGTAGAGAAAAAAAAATTCTCACTGTTTTTAAACATAATGATTAGTTGCCATTGTAACGATGTAAATTTCATCATATCAATAACCAATATGATTATTAGGTTGAAAATCAATTAAGTTAGGAGATAATTGAATTACAAATAGAAATGTAACCACGATGACTATGCGGTTGTAGGGGTTATACAGAGTTTTTGGCTGCGATTCGAGGCGAGAAATGGGACGGCCACGGATCAATATGTACAGAAAAAGTCCGTGCAGATTTTTCCCGTACGACGTGTACATAATACAAAAGCATGGAAATCAAAATAAACGTTACTATTTTTAAAATGTAATTTGTAATTATTAACAGGACGATCATCACATGTTAATCCTTTGCGCTTTAACGGCGACTCACTGACTCCATAATTTTTACCGGGGCATATCGTAATGCGAGGTTTATTACTTTTATAGATGCATACAAACATATCATATTTTCAATATAATTTTTACTGATGTTAATTTCTGTATAAACTCTGCAATATGTAAGGCGGTTGCAACAATATTGATTCATATTAATGGACCATTAGCATAAGCCAAATGAAAATTTCGTCGAGCTAAAAGGATTGTGGCGCAAGCCTTGCCAATAAAAATGTGACACGACATAGGATATTTGAGTAAATAACATATCGCAATAGTTAATATATATACCTAAATGCAGTAATTTTCCTAGATCCATCGCTCTGTGAACCTTAACACAGTTATATTGGTAATAACATCATTTAAATGATCTCAAGCGGGAGAGGCATTTCTTCGGATATAGACAAACAAAAGGTTACAAATTACCAGCAAAGCAGAATACTTTGTTTTTTTTTTGTTCAAAAAAACTTTAAAGAAAAATAATCCTTATTTAACCATGGAAATCAATTCCTTCTCTTAATTAGTATTGTTTTTATTTTTATAGGAACTTTATATATTTTTTTAAAATCCCTCTTCATTCTTTACCCTTATTGTTGTACACTCGCGTGAATGAAAACATTATCTCTAAAGGAAAATGGAGATGAAAAGTTTATTTGTAAATATATTTTACTTTTTTCCTTTCACTTTACTATCGACGGGGCGCTCGTTCCATTAAATGAACTCGGCTCGTCCCGTCGTTTCAGAAGGCGCATTCAAAGTACTTCGGTAAAACCTCGGGCTTTGTTTTAAACACACTTAATTACTAGAATCATGGCGTTCTATTTAGACATTACATACACTTTCTGTTTCTTTTGTAGACTTTTATATAACATTTCTCTCTAACACTCACTCAACAATTAACATACTTTTTCTTGCAACCACTTTCAACTTAAATACTCATTCTTTCTTTGCAATTTCTCATTCAATATCAGGTTAATTCCAGTATGCAAATATTATTAAAAAATTACAGTCTAAATTAAAGAAAAAACAAGTTTCAACAACGGAGCATCGACGTATTTTTGTTAAAACATAATCATCAAATTGTCAAGGCGTGATCGTCACGTCCATCTGTAGAAACTTGCAAAAATCTTTCTACAGTCAATCTATTTTATGCCTTTATCATTATAACAAACTATAACTAAAACGTAAATATGTATTTGTTGATCGTTATTATAAAATAATTATTGATGCATCATCATCATTATTACGCCGTAAAAATGTGTTACGCTAACATATCATTACATTTAAAATTGCCTAATATCCGATAATAATGTATCGCCTAATTAATTATGCCTGCGAGGTTTAACGTTTATGTTATTATTAAAAACAGCGTGCATTTTGTATAATAGGCAACAAGTTTAAACACCATAGGCTTGTTTTTAAAAGAAAATATTGGCACTGATTTAAAGAGGTTTATTTCTAAAAGAGCAGAGAGAGTTCTTACATAACTTTTTTTTATAATTCGACTTAAAAAAAAAAGCAATTGGCTGGTGAAACACCCATGAAAGCGAGATCATGTTGTTAAATTTCTTGAATCCCCCAGGTCGTTATCAAGAACACAGAGTATACACAGAACTGTGAACAACAAACATGTTGCATTGTCGGTGTGAAAGTTGCAAATCGATTGTAACGCCAAAGGTGAAGTTATGAACATTAAATAGATTCACGAACGGAAAACAAAATGTGAGTGTCAATTATAGTATAGCCATTACCTTTTATACAAATTAATTATCAGCAGCACCCGTTAGACGCCTACCGCTGATCATAGACCTCAAAACATGTCTAACAGTTGTGCACATACAGTATCAAGCGGCCTACCACGACTCGCTAGATCGTAGATTTACCTTTAGTCGGGCCAATCAATAACAAGTTTAAAGGATATTGACTGCCTCCGTAGCACACTGGTTTACGGCTACGCTTGTAACATCGAACGCCCAGGTACGATTTTCGCGCCACAGGATGGTCGTAGGGTTTTCGAGCCCGTCCGCTAGCTAGAACCCATAGTGTTAATCTGACGCTATAACAGCATTCCCGTGTTCCGACGCTCACACATGTGACAACCTGAAGTTTTTTAGCGTACATGCTTCACCATCTAGGGCCTCATTGTCACTTAGCATCAAATGATATCGGGGCTAAGCGTTACCCCTTAACAGATAAAAATGGTACCTGCCGGTATACATCCCATCCCATTGACCGTGAGTCCTTCAAACCATGTGTCATGTCTCAGAAAAACTCTATACACAATTAGTAGGACTATATATAATCCACTTCATGGGCCTTTCATCGTAGAAAAAAAGTAATAAAATTACGGATAACAAGTAAAATTTTGCATGAACCTACAAACGTTATTAACCTATAATGTATAGTGACTTATTAAATAAATGTATTTTTATACTATTTGTACAATTCACTAATTAAACGACGCGTAAAATTTGTATTGTATGTTAATGCGGTATTTGTAAATATTTTTAAATGTAATTATTATAATTGAAGTGTATTTGACTTACGTACACATTAATTAATTATAGAATGGCGTTAAAATATATTACAAAAACGATGTTTTTCAATAAAGGTAATAACATGGATCAAAAATCAACAATGGTGCAGTCTGTGTTACGTGATAAATTATTCTGATGAAAAACAATGTTTACGGTAATTTATTGTAGATATAACATTGCTCGTTTGATTGCAGGAAACAATCTATGTACCTTTCGCAATAATCATTATGTCCAGTACAAAACATACATTTTATAATTATGACTATGTGATCATGTGACCGTCTGTTAGAATGTTGTCTCATCAGTGAAAAACTACGCCGATTTTCATGATATTTTCTTAAGATTATAATATTCAATATTTATGTTTATTTTTATAGCAAGTTATACATTTCATACCATCAAGATAATTTTGTTTTTCCCAGTCTCATAACGCCCGTGAGTTTTTTGAAGAAATAATTAAGTAAGAATCGTCATTCGACAATATTTTCTATTGTGAACATTTTGAACGAAGAAATGTACGCTTTGTTAAATTTGTCTTACTGCAACGCCGTGATCAATTGGCCAATGTTGAATAAATTCACATCTAACCCTGTTAAGAAGCAGACGGGGTGCGTGGCCGAAGGCGTGGGCGGCGGCCGAAGCACCTATGACCTCGAAAATACAAGGATAGAACACTCACTCAAATATTTGAAATCAGCCTGCTCGCTGAGAATATATATTTGTAGATTTACTTTCAATTTCACTAATAGTGCAAACAACGAAGGATCGAAATAGTCTGCTGGCTTCACTTTCCCTATAGATATGAATAGCCTTCTTGTGAGCTTATACGATTTACACTAACAGACTACACCTCCATTTAACACTTGATTTGCTGGACCCATCATTCTGATGGATCAACTCTAGATAAATAGTTCCGTATACCTATATGCGTTTGACTTTTTTACTTTTTAAACTGTCTCGGGCAATATTGTTCTACACATTTTAATGTGAAACGGGAAAAATAAGAATACAATAATGCACAAATTTACTGCACACACGAAAACAGAACAATATAAAATGTTTCGGTAAATCTTATGTTAAATGGAATCGTGATCAGGCGCTAGATTATATATAATAATAAACTAGAATATATAATAATAAACTTTTATATAAGCTATTTTAGATATATTATAGATAATGGATAAAATTAAACATGAATATCTCCACACCATTTCATCTCTACCACATATATTTATAAATATTTTAGAAATATGTTAAAATTAAATTAAAATAAGTTCAATGAGTAGACAATTATCATTATTTCAATGGTTTTCATCAGCACATTTTACTATATTCTGAAAAAATTCTGTTATGTGATTATAAAATTATATTGTTTAACATTTTAATAATCGCAAACATGGCGAGGGCCACCCCTGGAAGATGCGGAAATAAGATTACAAAAAAAATCATTATTATTATTTTAATGCTCTGGTATAAATAAATTTCGGTTATTTGTCATTATAGAATATAACTTCTCGTATTGCTTTATTTGTTATCATAAATTACCATAACTACTGACAAAGATTAAAGATGCTGATAAATTAATTTATCAGTACGGTATCAGAGTAAAGAAAGTAAAGACTAAACAAAATAAATGTAATTTACCACTAAGGATCTACACTTGATTTAAGGCGTAGCGATATCCACTAACGAGCAATATTCTGCTACGGTATTAATATTAATGAATATAGAATCCAATATTGCATTTGGAACATTTCACTTTGTCGTTGAATAATGCACCGTATCACAAAGGTGTAAAGCACAATATTGTAACTAATCTAACACCGGCTCCCGAGCAATACCGGGCCTTTGCATTTTGCTCAAAGAGCAAACCAGGCTACACTGTGAGACTCAAGATTACCGAGAGAATGTTATTTATTTTACAGCACGCTGAAATGGTCCAACAAAATAATCCAATAATACTTTTAAAGTAAATTATAATAGCAAAGAATTATTTATTTCCTTCACAATGATCCGCCATCGAATTCGCTTGATAATAAAAATCCATGAAAAAGTAAAGTTTTAACCTTTACGATGCTAATAAAACTATTGGACGTTTTGTCAAAGATAGTAAAGTATATTTCGGGAAAATCACTTTCCGTATTCCATTTTCGTTTTTCGATCATTCGTGTTTTTTTTTTTCGATAAAGAAATTTTATGTAATTAAACTTCGGAGCTAATAAAACAATTACAATGACATTCTGAAATTAAAAAAAAAAGTATAACTTTATTTTTAACGATTTGTTAGCAACAATTACAATAATCTCACTCCTATTTGCCTCATTTATTATTACAATAGCCTCTCTAATGAAATATTTACTTTGCATAACGAACAACTTTAATTTACACTCTAAGAATTTCGTGAACAAGGTTCAATTTACAATATCACAAATATGGGCTACGCAGAGTAACGTAATTTATAAACATTAAAGATTGTAACTGGTTATAATTTATATATGAGAAATTATACTGAACTATCTCAAGGAAAATGTATGAAATAAAAATATGAATTTAATTTTAAATATTTTATTGTACGTATTAAAGTCGAAAATGTGCCGATTTACCGTGCAATATGCAATTAAATGAATAATATAAACGTTAAAGAATAAAAAAAATCACCGAAACCACATTCATTATCTGAATGATGACTCGAGGAGATACTCTATTCATTTATCGACAAAAGGCTTGTATTCGACCTCTGTTTCGCATGTGAAAATACAATGACAATAATGTATGTGATTGCCGGAACACAGCAATTCTGTTTTGACGATAGATGCACGTTGAGCTTGGTTGCCAGACGTTTTTGAAATTACCCTATCACCGTACAAACTCAACGATTGCTAAATAGCTATGAAATAAAGGTTTTCCGCCGTCGCGGTATCCTTCGTGAAAGGTATGAGAAGCGCTTGTAATATAGCATTTAAATTTGCTTAGTAGAGATACGATGAGTTAAAAACAGATTATAAGAGGATTTTTTATACTTAAGCGTGTGTTATATATTTAATTTTTTTTTCTCCGATGGATACTCTTATGTTATAGTTATCATGGAGTACCTTCAGCATTTAATTATTATTATTATTAGTAGAATATGCGCAGAATACGCTTAACGGGTCTCGAGGTGGTACTTAATGGTTTTGATTTAATTTTACTAATAACAGGATGCCAAGCGGGCGATAAAATGATTGAATTTTTAATGAAATAGAAATGCATCACAAAAATGAATGGGCCATGCCTAAAATTAAGATGAAAGTAAATAATAAAACGTGCTGTAATGAGCGATCTGTGTAACAGTTGCGTGTTAATTACTTGCCAGTGTTGCCAACTTGAATAGATTAAATAAGGTCCAGCAGTCAAAGACTTTAATCGTAATATATTCACTAGTGTTCAGTTTTATAAAGACCGTCAGGCGGCTGTATATCCAGGCGTGTTAACTTTTATTTAACCGAGTAATTTTGTGTATTATTGTATTCTTACTTTCCTTGTTTTACAATGTCAGGTATAAAACATTGTTGCCAGAGGCAGTATAAAATAATGTCTTACACATTAGTATAGGGAACTTATTTAGGGGTGTACCGTCAAAATGGCGGGTCCCGTAAATCTAGTGTTCAATAACTTCATGATAAATCCCCGTATACTAATTTTTGATTAAATCGACTTGGAGAGTAAAAAGTTTAATTAAAATATGAACCTTTCATACAACCATTAGGGGTGGAATTTCATTCTCAGTAGATACTTCTATATCATAAAGTACAGACACACAAATTTTTATGTTTCTGGGGAGTGCGACTCAGGCTGTACGTTGATATATAGGTCAATCTATAAATATAGATTAGAAAATTAGGTAAAAAAGTGTATAAGAATTTAAATCACATTATGATATAAACGGTTGTTATCATTTTGTGTATTGGTTAAGAAATTTTCGTGATATACACCATTGCACATACGTATGTTGGGTTTATAACTCTGATGTGTAGTGATTAATTCGTGGCTAGAGGTCGTGGAATTATTTATCTCGCGTGTACTGTCGCAACCGCCAACCAAAACATAATACAAGCTCTATACGACCTCGGTTAGCTTGCACCGACGATTGTGCAGCGCGGTTTTCTTTCTTCATACAATGGCAATAAACATTTTGCATACGTCACAGTAAGTTACTGTTCCAATTAAATGTTACACGTGCAACGTAATTATCATCCAAATGAAATGGTTAATACGTCAGAAATTTTAGGTATATAGAATCAAATATAGTACCCCACACTTTTAAAATTACTGATCTACATTTAAATTATTTTCTCTTTCTCTTGAACTGATCTAGGATTGCGAAATCTAACATTCAAATGAAAACAATTCAGATATGCTATGAGCGAATTACTCAAGATGTAGTTGCATACAAAACTTTGTTAGAAATAAAGTCACTTGATGCCTGATTACACGGTAAATACCTTTAATGTTATTAAATGCTCTTATATCATCTCAATTCATTGCTTGATTGGCTTATATCGGATGCTCGATTCCGATCGATAATTGCTATCGATTCCCATTTCCTTTATTGATTGATTGACACGCAGTGTCAATTTACGCTGTTTATTGATTAATTTCAACGTGTTCGCCGATTTGATTTCTACCGCCTTCAAATAAGGTTCAGTTTAAATCGAACTATTGTCATTTTAGTTATAATTATTAGTCAGTAATGTGTCTCAATTGCTGAAAGCTTTTCGGTTAAATGAATAGATGACTCTTTCAGAATTTCAACCGTTGTCTCTCTTTTATTTACAGAAACGTACAAACATACACATATATTCGACTTATAAATAGACGTTAATTTCATTTAGTCCAATAAGATTGCATCGAAACGTCAATTGCGACCAGCTATTTCGCGCGGAACATCCGAAGCCATATCAAACAAGGAGCATCACCATTCGGTATCTAATGAACAAGCCTTTCATCTCGACGTTTTATGTCAAAAAAAAATTAGATGTCGTTCCTTACTACGAACAAACAGCAACGCCCACAAATGGGCCTGCTTTTTTTTATGTTAGGTACCAATATACTGACCCCTTTCCGTAATGTTCATGCGTAAAAGTGCTGTAACATTAAACGATACAGTTTTTATCCCCTACAACTCCATGAGTTGATTACTCGCTTAATTAAAAAATACCAATCGATATTATTATAGGAAGTCAACGTTTATTTTCAATTGTGACCGTAAAAGTTCATTTTTATAAAAACTATTGACATATAAATGTAAATAATTACGTTCCTTTCAGACTCACTAAAAATTAAACATTTCAATGATTTATCATAATGAACCACAGTCCTTGTTCAATTTACGTTTTTACGGAAAATATTTTAATTTTTTTTTTTTAAATACTAACAATAATCTAACATAGTGCATGCAAATTATAAAGAGCAATTAAAGTAGCCATGAAAAAGCAAGAAATAAATTGGATACATTTCTTTGAAAATGCCTTGAAACTATTTTTAGTGAAAGGTTTCTTAGAAGAAGATACTTTTTTGCTAACGGCTTATAACTGAAGAGGTTTCTTCCTTTTTAAAGGGGTCGTGTTTAAGTACGAGGTAAGTGAACTGCCGAGGAGTTTTGATATCAAAAATTCAAAATACTGTTAAGGCAAAGCAAAAGATATTAACAATTGGATTGCCTCGTTCATGCAGTGGTTTATCGGCTACCAACGAGGAGGTTCCGGGTTCTATCCCTGAACCACAGCCGAGTGAGATTTAGAATTTGGTAATGTTTTTCGTTCCCGTTTGTCTAGCTACCGCCCTATATGTTGTTTGCTACCGTAAAAGCATAACCGTGTTCCGGCAGTCATAAATGTGAGGGTTGGAGTACTCTGGGCGAGCACGCTTCACCATCTATACCATCATTGTCACTTAACATCGCCTATCAATTTTGGTCAAGTGCTAGCTCAATGCGGATAAATGATCACCGTTGTCCATAGTTACCGGTCTTAAGTGATGTCAGCTACGTCGTTTTCATATGCATACTATGATTATAATTTAATAAATTATTTAATATTAAAATCTTGAACATAGACTAGGTTTTTTTTTTAATAGAACTGAATAAGAAATGGATAATGGTATTTTTATCGTAGAAGCAAAATGTGATACATCAGAATTGGATCTCTATAATTCGCTGTGAGACTGTAAGTTCAAAACAAATGTCCAGGAACTTATTAATTGCACGTATATTTTTTTTTAAGTCCGTGTAAATCGAGGCGATCAAAATTGCATTGGACCTATGTGTGGGTCGTGATTGATTACGCGTTTCGTTCTATAAAACGCGTGTGCACTCAGCTAGTGATTTGTTGAAGAACTAAAATGTTGCACTATTTACATCGCGCATTATCCGTCAAAGGAGCGATGCGCCGTTCTGTCGCTATGTAGAGCCAAGTGATTGGTTACACGCAGATCTAGTTAAGCTCCTTTGTGTAGAACGATATCATTGTGAATGCGCTTCTAAAGATAACTCGGCCAATATATTATACTAGACGGAAACGTTTAATGCAATAGAGGTATACAGTTTCATATTAAACGTAAAGCTAATTTTGTCAACACATTGTAATACGCAACCCCAATTAATGAGGCAGTGTTCTCATGAATGTTAATTATTGTTACCATGTAAATATACTCTGTATTCACGGCATAAATGTGATGTTGCCGATTGGAAAGCACTTAATTTGACAAGCGAACGCAATTTAATAACTATTTATTGAACCTCACCAATACGAACTTAACAATCGGTAGACTTTCATTTACTGAACTGAAAACATTTAGTTAAAGTTGTTACAGTGTCATAATATTTTTTTTTAAATATAATAGTAGAATTAATGTTATAATCTTTGTATAGATGTTCTTGAAATGCGCGACTTGGCTGCTTCAAAAGATATTATTTGTATAAAGATATCGAAAGTACTGGTTCACTTGTTACGGGCGTCAACATATGGACGTTTGCCACGAAATTATCTCATGCTATTACCACTGCAGTAATTAAAACGTGCGTAGTCACGTAATCGCGTTTATCATTAATAAGATAGACGGCGAAAAATAAATATTCTTCTTCGCATAACCGTACCCGATAATCCGTTACACATTGACGTATCGTCTCTGATTAGATATTGGCCGAAACTCGGATCCGAGAGCGGTTACAAACAATTCCACAGAATATAAGTAATGTCGCTAGCACAAATAAATATCGAACACAAATAGCGCGATAAAAAAAAATAGAGAATGTGAATAACTGACACAGTTACGAATGCTCGCCGGAGATTAATTTTATTGAGCACGCGTCAGCGAGCGTCGCGGCCGCCTCCGCCGCTGCGCCGGCGCATAGTCCGAGAGATCACGCGCTAGACGGCCGCGAGTCGGCGCTGCTCCTACTCGGCACGCTTCATAAATACGCCGCGAACGAGCCGACGCGCGATAAAAAAAAACACATTATTTTTATGCATCCATTATAATTCTTCACTTGACGCCTGAACGCTGTACGTTTTGTTTTCGTTTATTACTCTCATAACATTCGATGGAATAGTCAACTAGGTTATCGATGTCTCAATTGTTGTTCAGTTGTTTTAACCGAAGCCGTTTTAACAGCTACATGGGCGCGAGGCCGACGGATTCGGTACGATAATGTTCCGTACGTATGTGGGAGTCACTCGTGACCTGCCTAAAATGTGAATCATGTGATTCGCTTGGCACCAACGTTGGCTCCAACAGCGCGTCAGCATTAACCAGTTATTTCTGACGCGCATTGTATGCTTGGCAACAACAAAAAGAACGCGTTTGTTTCTCTTCTACAGTGCACTAGTTTCAGCCATTATCCACTGTAAGATTTAAAGGACGCGGTGTTCTATTATGTACTCGCGTAGTATTGAAGCAGAGTGCATCATGTCGCGACAGTGGAGTGTCAACCGCCCTTCGCATGCACTGTCATCGTCCTATAGAGAACACTTATCCTGCCTGCCCCATCTACACTGATGCCCAGATTACATGTTGTTTGACCTAAATCAAAAGTTGAATATAAAAAATAAAATCACCTAGTATAAATTTAATTTATGCCCTCAGCGTAAAACTGGATAATTTAAATATCGTATAAATGTGTTTAAAATTAAGCCTCGTTATTTCTAAAGCGTTTTGTGAAACTATAAAATGTTCATTATAGTTTTATATTAAAACCTAAGTAGTAATTGAAATCTATTTTAAAATCTAAATAAGCATTTGAATTTCGGACGTAATATAATAAACTGACATTTTTATGTTTGTATAAAACTGTTTAAATCTAATGCCTATTGACTTCTAAGAGAAGCTTCTTCTATAACTTCAAATTGATCATTAATACATGAAATAAAACGTAAGTACTAATCAAAACGTGTTTTAAATTCTATAGCTAAATAGCCTTGATCGTAAGCGCACTATGCGTTAAAATCTTACGCTAAATATAATTTGAAATATCCAGCTCCAATTTATTGCATTCCTCGTAATAATAGGCGTTATACCGGGAGATATTTGCATAGTTAATTTTAGTACTATGTGATTATAGCCGAGTAATATCTCTTTATCAAGAACCAATAGCAGTAAGTGATCTGCTTTTATTAGATACTAATAGATTTTAATGACTGTTTTTATATTCGCAGGCGAAATGACTAATACGGGAAGCACGTTAAACAAATAAAAGTAGGGTAATAAGCGCATTATAAAAACAAATGTAAAGAATTCAAACATCTTATTTTTTTTGTAATAACGCCAAAGTATCTCTAATGACTTAAGTGTATAATAAATGATGTTCATGAATATTAACTATTTTATTTAATAAATATTAATTCCAATAAAAACCACGATTTTTTTTTACCACTTTATTTTCTCCACAGAAGTGTAAAAAAAAAGTTAAAGTAAAATGTTTTCCTTCCACGTTTTTACATTACCATTATTATGGTTCTGCTCTTACATAGTTTTAATAAAAATATCAAAAGTATTATCACAAAAATCCATATGGAGATAATTTGTTTCAATTCAACAAAAGTATAATTCTACAATAAGTGCCCATAAGTTTTCGGAAGCTGTGTAAGGATATTTTTGACCATTTAAAAGCGTATGTGAAGAGTTTCACTGATTAAAATACATTCGAATTTCAATTTAATATTCAAAACTTCTCCATTAACATTGCCGATAACACCACGTCACTACCGCAGTACGAGCAACACCAAAGGCGTCGCATAAATATTTCGAGATGGTTTATAATAAAGGAACGATAATGATTTGCAAATTGTGCCTTTGCCTGTTCCTCTGTTACGTAATCCGACCTCCTTGTTATTCAAGATGCGGTCCTTATCGCACCGAATATATCCTGTGACGCCGTATCCAGTGCCTCCGACATAAACTCAGCTGCATTGAAAACTAAATAAAACGCTTTCCTGACACGGCTGCACGGGACTGCGACACAATCTCACAAAAGTCGAATCTCGCAGAGTGTCTAGAATAACATTTTATCTCGCACTGTTCATAAAGAGATGTTGCGTTTGGAGTGGTGCGGTTCTATTGTCTGCATCAACAATGGAACTCTACACGGTGTTTTTTTTTTTCGATTTAAGGTAATCTTAAAGATATATTTATATAATTTATTATATTTTATTACAGTACCTCTGCGTACGATATAAATATATTAATTATTAGCTTAATAAGGATATATATGATGTATTATGAAGTACTAGAATATTTTTTTGAAATACATTCTGCAAAAGAAACTACAATAGTCCTACATAATTTATTTTTGTGGACGTTGAGTTTTTTTTTAAACTTTACGTGATTTAGTGAAAGAAATATTACAAAATAATACTTTACTAACGATTTTAAACAACAAAATGCATATAATACCGATTTTACCAAATATTATATTGCTAAGGTGTAATTTGTAGGTTATATTATAT
>DWQX01004186.1:0-15642 GCA_018245475.1 Pharmacophagus antenor
GTCATAGCGATAATCGAATGATAGAAGTACGAAACAGCTATACTTCACCTGTCGCAAATCGCATGAGGTTTTAGCAAAACCATGACAGCGAATCATCGTCATCAACAGTGGCCGCGTGACGGCGCGCCTGATCCGAAATATTAACGACTACTTGAAAATTATGAACGAATTAATCGTGTATATTTTTTTATTGTTATCTACTAATTATTTACTTGTACCGCTTACTGTACTCGCAATTGATCGCGAAATTTTTAAAAAAAAATGTAACAACTGATGAGCCAACCAGAATAACCTGGAAGGCAGCATGCGACCCGCCGTGTACAGGTTCAGTATGGCCGATTTAAAGGTTGAGTCGGGCAATACAAAAATCGCAAATACGAATCTCAATTTAAGACTGTGGCC
The DNA here is from genome assembly GCA_018245475.1 of Pharmacophagus antenor. Classification (NCBI taxonomy): domain Eukaryota; kingdom Metazoa; phylum Arthropoda; class Insecta; order Lepidoptera; family Papilionidae; genus Pharmacophagus; species Pharmacophagus antenor. Next base: position 403 of record DWQX01004186.1, read on the forward strand.
GTAAACCTGCTGGCACAAGCTAAAAGCGAATTTTAACTCAATGAGAGATATGTTTCATCTAAAAATGAAATTTTTACATATGTAATATCAATCATCATAACTAAAGCAGTTTGGCGACTGGCTTTTGAGTCAGTGCAAGCAAGCACCCAGGCATAAATTGCAAACTGTGACATACTATGAGCTATCCAAACTAATGCTATCATATATTATATATAAAAATGTTTTTATCGTTGTTATATCATATCATACCAATACTGATTCATCTGGAGAAATTTTTTCATAAGAAATTATCTTAATTTTAATTGTATCACCTCTTCTGCAAAGATATATCGCCTTTAGTTAAACGCACTACACTATAAAAATTAGATTTCCGAATGCAAAAAATGTCAAGAGTAGTGACCGCTAACCTTCTGACACAGTGAGCCCGAGTTCCATTCCGGGGTCAAGATTAGTGGAGCCTGGGCAGTGGTAGTGTTATCCGAGACCGCATTGCAATTGTTCGAAACGGCGTTGCTGTGTTCCGGCAGTCATGTACATGCGAGCCAGCTTCTACAGCCTCATTGTCAATTATCATCAGTTCAGATCGTGGACAAGTGTTAGCCCATAAAGTATAAAAAAAAATCCATGTAATATTCTCGTATTGTTGATGATATAGCAAAATACTAACATCTATCTCCATCAATCTGTTTAATTACCTGGAAAATACTTTCTATATTCCCTCGGCACCACATTCTTTCGTATATACGAGTTGCTTCCGCCGCAGACTACGCATTTGTTCTCTTTGGTGAGCTGGTAGTACCTGCCCACTTCACCAACTGACCGACCCGATGGCTCAAACCGCAGCCGAACAGTTAGAGGATCCTCCTTCACAATATCGGCTAATTCTTTTTCAACATACCTAAAAAATAAATAATTTAGCATAACGCTAGATTTACGCTACCCGTCATTTCGACGAAACATGGATCGAAAGGAGTTCTGTACATCAATATGTGCACAGTTTATTTTTTACTTTTTTAAAGTTTCTGGCAACATTGCTATATACTTTTTATACAACCATGGTGCAATTTACCGCAGACATGGAAAAAAACACGAAAAAAAAAGCATTAACCCATTTGCATCGCACGGAAAAATGAAAATTTATTCCTATCACCAAAAGAAGTTTTATTGTGTTATGAATCGATACGAAATTAAGAAATGAAACAATAACACATACTGTGTCATCAAATAATTCTTAAGCGCTAATAGTATAAGAAAATTTATATTATTTTCTATCAGTATTTAAAAAAATATATATGTAAGGGTCCATTATACACCCACAAGATACATCAACAGCACTCACCAAGCAGCCTTTCTTGTGTCACAAGTGCATAACAATTCACCATCCGGAGCCATTAAGAAGCAATTGTGGTATAAGGGCTTGGTTCGCGTTGCATGTGGATATCCTTTTTGTACTACCATCTCTTTCACTTGCTTTCCATCCTTCTCCTTTTTTCTGTAATAAATAAAGTGTCAATAGTTAAAATATATCTATAAATGAACTTACCATAACTGTTCAATTCACATAAATAAGAGTGATACAAAAATATATAAAACCGCATACATAGATTCATTTCTTATCTTCGCAGAGTGTTTAGTTTTAAAACTGACATCGGCATATTTCCAACATATGTCATTTAGATTCTGCCAAACATTCTTTTTGTTTGTGAGCTGGAAAGTATTCCACAGGGACCCATCAGTTTCATTGATGAGGTTCACAAAAATCTTAATAGCAACGTGAGCATCAGCTGCTGCATAGTTTGTTTGTGTTTTTGTTAGCTCTTGAGCATCCCACTTACTACAACGCACCTGCATACAATTTTATACATGTTATGTTGTATATATATACTATCATATGAAATGCAAATTAAAATACTTAGCTAAAACTTTGCTCTATGGATTAAATAAAATGATTTGATTCAGCAAATAAAAAGGATTGCTGTAAACATATAGTGTTATATCACAAAAATTATTTTAAGTCAAAAAACATTTTTACCTAAATGTTTTTACTAAAATATTCAATAAGTAATTTAATACACAACTAAAGTACTACCTTAACTTTAAAAAGAAATGGGACATTTTGTTACTTTAATGAAACTATAGTACAAAAATACCTCCAACAATTTTAATAATAATGAAAATACCTTCCAACTTTTGTCTAAAATGATACGAAGCTCCGATTTTGCAAGGAAAGCTAATCCACCTGATGTATGACCACACTGTTCCACAATATGCCTCAAATCCAAAGTAGACTTTAGTGTCACTGAGTAATCATTAAATAAATACTTAGCGTCATCCAATGGAGCCACACCAACTTTATATACATTCTCATCTTCTAATAACTCCTAAAATAATGAAAATATGTTAAATTTTTTTTTATTAATTTTTTTATCTAATAAGAGAACTAAAATTAGTCAATTTATGCTGCAAATTGCTAGGGATCCTTTATGCTTTGGGAACATAAATAAGAAAGAGCAGTAACTAAAAAAAGAAGCATTGTGTCAACTATATAAAAAATACACAATTATTTGCCAAAATGAAATACACAAGCTGCCTTTGGTTTAATCATAATGGGTTAACACTTGGCCAGCTTAACTTTTACAACATTTATCATCTATTATAACAATATCCTAACCTTTAATGAATTTGGTATGTTCTTTAGGTGACTAAGCCTGAACAAACCACAATAACCATCAAAAGATGACAGCTGCAGTAAAGCAACTGGCTGTCTCTTGCCTTGAATAGTAACCCATTCACAATCAAAGCCAACTGCTCTGTGCAATTCTATTCTCCTGGAATTTAGTTAATTAAATTATTATATATAATAAATTTTGAATTAATGAAACGAGCTGCTAATATAGCTACATAAATGTTCATCGTCATCTATAACCTAAACGAGTATTAATAAAGCCAAAATCCAAAAGGACCATTATCCTGCCACATTGTAATCATTTATATCATATAGTACAACATATTTAAAATATGTTTTACCTGCGTAATTCATTCACAACATTATTACAAGATTCTTCTGTTGTTACGCTTTTAATAATTAAGTGCTTTAGAGCATCCGCAGCGGTTCTACATTTTAATTTATATTTAAATACCAAAAATGTTACACCGGCGCAACCAACTGCTATAGCTGCTGAGGTTACAAGAGTTTTTAGCTTAGAAAAGGATTCCATAATTTTTACTATAGATAATTGTTTTATCATAAATTAAACACATGAAACAAATATCATTTTTTGTAAAAGTTCACAAAGTTGAGGAACAACTTGACATATTTCAATAAACAGTGTAATGCCATATTTTAAAAATCAATCACAATATTTGATTGTATGGTATTTATGCAATACTCTATAATGTGTTAATCAATGAATAAGCCAAAATAAGCAAATATTACTTGATAAATATGAAATCACAAGAAAAAATTTTAAGATTCGTTAAAGGACGTGGACAAAATTCTGAAATACTGAATTTTATTTTTAAGTAGATAAAGAAATTATCTCTCTCTGCGGCTTTTTAAATAGTTCGTAGTTAACAATGATACTAAAATAATTTGTCTAAGAACTAACGTAATAACTTAATATCCTTGGTCACAAGTGGAAAATATTTTATCTTGATTACCAATCGAACTATAACATTTTTATAGAATTGAAATATTTTTTTTTATACAATAAAATAAATTCAGATTCTTGTTTTCTATACAAAAAAAATCGACCTTGAATAAGTCATGATTATTTTGATCAGTAAACTGTCATTTTAATATCTAATGCTATTTGACAACTATGTATAACCTATAATCTGATTTGTTTTAATACAAATTGCGCGTCAGATAGTAATGTAAGGTTTTAATGTATATTTATAAAAAAATTCCGATACATTATGGCAAGAGACAGAAGTGCAGAGCGACGGCGTTCTCGCTCTAGAGAAAGACGTGAAAGAGATCGTTACGATGACCGTGATTCGCACAGAGAAAAAGTTAAACGTCGGGAGCGGTCAAGAAGTCCACGTAAAGAACGAGAGAGATCTCGCAGTCCAACGAGAAAAGAAAGAGATCGTTCAAGAAGTCCGCGTAAAGACCGTGAACGATCGAAGAGTCCTTCCCGAAAGGATCGCGGCCGGTCTAGAAGCCCGAAGAAACGTGAAGGCAAAGATAAAAATGAGAAAGAAAAAAGGTATGACGATAGAGACAAGACCAAAAATAAAAAAGATGTTGAGGAAAAGCAAGAAACTTTAGAAGAAGAACAAAAGCCTATCAAAAAAGAGCCTTTATCATTGGAAGAACTTCTTGCCAAAAAAAAAGCAGAGGAAGAAGCAAGAAGTAAACCCGTTTTCCTAACTAAAGAGCAAAGAGCAGCTTTAGCATTAGAAAGGAGACGAGAACAAGTGGAAGCTATGAAAGCAAATGTTGAAAGACCAGCAATAGCTACTATTGATCTGACAGTTCCCTCCAGAAAAGACGAAGAGAAAAAGCACAGAGAAGAAAGAGATAAAGAACGCGAAAGAGAGAGGGAGCGTAAGTATGAAGAAAGAAAAAATACATCAGATAGAAGAGATGATAAAAAAGATAAAAATGATGATTTATCTAAAAATAAAGATAAGGAGAGGGAGGAAGAAGCTATTAAAGCTCGCTATTTAGGTATTGTTAAAAAGAAACGTAGGGTTCGAAGATTGAATGATCGAAAATTTGTTTTTGACTGGGATGCTTCTGAAGACACATCTAATGATTATAATATTTTATATAAAGAAAGACATCAGGTGCAATTTTTTGGCCGTGGCCACATTGCTGGAATTGATATAAAGGCTCAAAAGAAAGACCATAGTAAATTTTATGGAAACTTATTGGAGAAACGCAGAACTGAGTTAGAGAAGGAACAGGAGAAATTGCGTTTGAAAAAGGTCAAGAAAAAGGAAGACAAACAGAAATGGGATGACAGACACTGGTCTGAAAAAGACCAGGATGAAATGACTGAAAGGGATTGGCGTATCTTCAGAGAGGATTATAATATCACTATTAAAGGTGGAAAGATACCTAACCCTATCAGATCTTGGAAAGAAGCTGGCTTCCATCAAGATATAATGGAGATCATCAACAAAGTTGGTTATAAGAGTCCAACCCCTATCCAACGACAAGCTATCCCCATAGGATTACAAAATCGTGACATTATAGGAGTGGCTGAAACTGGTTCAGGTAAAACATTGGCATTTCTTATTCCACTGCTCACTTGGATTCAATCACTACCAAAAAATGAACGTATGGAGGATGCAGATCAAGGGCCATATGCGATTATTCTAGCCCCAACACGTGAGTTGGCTCAGCAGATTGAAGAAGAGACCAATAAATTTGGTATACCTTTAGGTATTACGTCAGTAGTAGTAGTAGGAGGTCTTTCTAGAGAGGAGCAAGGTTTTAAACTTAGATTGGGTTGTGAAATTGTAATTGCTACACCCGGTCGTCTTATTGATGTATTAGAAAACAGATATTTGGTACTGAACCGTTGCACTTATGTGGTTCTTGATGAAGCAGACCGAATGATTGACATGGGTTTTGAACCTGATGTGCAAAAAATTCTTGAATACATGCCTGTATCTAATATTAAGCCAGATACAGATGCTGCTGAAGATGCTACAGTACTTTTGGCTAATTATAACACCAAGAAAAAATATAGACAAACTGTGATGTTTACAGCAACTATGCCCCCTGCTGTAGAGCGGTTAGCCCGCAGCTATCTTCGACGGCCAGCTATAGTTTACATTGGATCAGTGGGGAAACCAGTTGACAGAACTGAACAAGTTGTGTATATGATAGGTGAAAGTGAGAAGCGAAGAAAACTAACAGAGATACTCCAGCGTGGTGTAGAACCGCCCATTATTATATTTGTCAACCAGAAAAAAGGTGCAGATGTACTTGCAAAGGGTCTTGAAAAGCTGGGCTTTAATGCTTGTACTCTGCATGGTGGTAAAGGCCAAGAACAACGAGATTTTGCATTGGCAAGTCTAAAAAATGGTTCAAAAGATATACTTGTTGCTACTGACGTCGCTGGGCGAGGTATTGATATTAAGGATGTTAGTATGGTAATTAATTATGATATGGCGAAGTCCATAGAAGACTATACACATCGTATAGGCCGTACTGGACGCGCAGGCAAAACTGGTAAAGCTATTTCTTTCGTTACTAAAGAAGACTCTGCAGTGTTCTATGACCTCAAACAAGTGTTACTGAGTAGCTCAGTTTCCACTTGTCCACCTGAACTCATGAATCATCCAGAGGCTCAGCATAAACCAGGGACAGTAGTCACTAAAAAGCGAAGGGAAGAAATGATTTTCGCGTAATTTTTTTAGCAATTAGTATTGATATAATTGAAATGAGACTATACAATCCATGGAGTAAACATTTTAATTCAATGTTATTTTTTAATAAACATAACAGTAAATATTATGCAGTTGTATGTTGATTTCATTAATTTTATAATTCTTAAAGAAAATCTCTTTTTAAGTTTAAAAAATTAAAATGTCACCAATTACACTTTGAATTGCCTACATCAAGTACTTTGATTTTCTTCATTATTCCTATGCTGATCTGTAATAAACATTGCAATAATTAAGTTTTTGATGATAATAATAGTGTTAACTTAGCTTTTGCAAATTAAAAGCGATGAAAGTGAGAATAACCTAAAATTAACAAAGAGAAAAATTGGGCAGGATGTAAAGATTTATAATTATCTTAACTGTGTAACAAAGGCTAGAATAAATTCTCATGCATAAATACAACTTTCAGTAATTGAAATTAATGTTAGAGCTTAACACCATTCATTATATTAATAATGTCAAAATGGAAAAATGGATAAATTATAACTTTTAACCAAACTGAACTTATTACTAACTTGGACGAAAAATGTACAGGTTAGAAAGGATTTTATTGGTGAAATATTATTTAATAGCTAAAACTGTAAAGCCCTAATTGTTTTTTAAAAATTAACTCCAAAAAGTTACTTTCAAGCAAGGAAAGGAACACAAATATTTACCTATTAATAACAAAGGTAACATAAGAATCGTGATAGGATTTGCATGCAAAGGTAATATCATGCTGATTTAATTTATACCTATTCTTTACTCTGTAGGTTTATCAGTTTCGTTTTTAGGTGGTGGAGGCATTATAGCCTGCTTAGCAGACACAGCATACGAAACTGTTAAATCGACGAATTCGGAGAAGTTTTTAGGTAGTGCCAACTCGGGGAATTTCACTTCCAGTTGCGGGTCACCTGGTTTCACTGGTGATCATCAAATGTAAATAAAATATTAAGAAAAAAATACCTAAAATCCACATTTTAACATTCACATGGTATAATGATGTTTTCTTTGCTTTATCAGCTGTGGGTTAACACTATATAAGGCCAGAGTTCACTACTGCTGGAACATAGCAAAACTGTTATGTGGATACTTTGCCATTGAGAGTGCTAGTAAGGTAGGTCCAAAAAAACCTACAAATAACCATACTTCTCCAGTAATATGGATCCAAATCGAACCCAGATCCTCCATGTTCAAGGCAAGTTGAAAACGAGTCTGCCACACAGGCCTAAGATAATATGGTTTTTATTTACAGAATTTTTCTACCTAACATGTTTAAGAGTGTAGTACTTACCACCATAGAAAAAATTATAAGCAATGTTAATATATTGTTTAGCCAAAACTCTATTCCTCTTAGCAAGTTCCTTGGTCTCCTCAGGGAAGCAAATAGCCCCCATCACTGTTGTACCTATACCAGCATAAAATACCTTCTGAAAAATTAATTTAAGTTTTGTTAAATACACATTGTTTGTTGTTGTGTAAGTGGAAGCAATTTTCTTTAATGTAAATATCAAAATTGGAAGTTAGCGGAATAAAAGTTTGTAAAATATTTGATACTTGAAATGTGCTAGATTTTTTTAACACTTACTCTAATAATACCTCCTCGGAGGCCAAATATGAATCCTGTAAGACCTCCCATAGCAACAGCCCCATATCGTATTTCTTTATTATCTTCCTCTCTCAAATACTTAACAATCCCTAAAATTGAGTATAAGTCATTCAACTTGATACATAAATATTGTTTCTAGGGCTTTGTTTGAGTGTTTTTCCTTATCTATATAATATTATACTAGGTAGAAAATACAAACATTTTTAATGTGTTAAAAATAAAATTATTAAAGAAATATTAAAATAACATTATTAAGATTTTAATTAGCAACATGGAATTTTTTGCTAGAAATAATGACACAACTGATTTTTTTCATAATAGTCAACTTATTATATAAAAAACAAAAATAGTAAACAATACATATACACTAACAATCTGATCGATCTCGAAACTCATGGTAATTATCTTGAATCCTATGTAGGATAGATTCTGTATGAGCAATCCCTATTTCAGCATTCTCCCGCACTGCCTTCACAGGAGGAAGTATCACTGATCTTATATAGCTCTTTTTATTTGCTTTAGCTTTCGACTGAATGTATCTGGAAATAGAATAGACATGCCAAACTAATGATCCATTTCATAACATCTTTGTTTTAAATTATATTTTATAACAATGTAAAAAGTTAGAACTTATTAAAATACGCACTCTCCGTATTCAGCATGTGGTGCTTCATAAATAGGAAGTTCAGATAGTTTCATAGGTGGCGGCTTTACAGGTTCTCCTAAGTTGTCATTTATAGGAGATGCAGCATTAATCGTTGGTATCAGCGCTATCATACCGGTCCCAAGTGCTACACTTCTCAACATTTTATATAGAAAATGTACGCTATCTGTAAATAAATAAATATGTTACTACTAAATAATATTTGTCATAAAAGAGATTTTTGATAATCAGCTGCTTAAATTGACGTCTGTCTCAGTAATGTTACGTAAGTTATGTTCTAATAATGTAGGCATAATTTTTTATACAATATATGTTATATAATTTTTTAAGTATTCTAAATCAAAAACATTTATTTTAAAAATATTAATAAAAGGAATTATACTTATAATTTTTCTCTGTTTAAGCTGTCGCACATTGCTATTATCTTTTTAATTAAATGTCATTTTCGAATTCACTGTCTTTGTCTAGATATGGATAGCTCAACTCGCTTGTCACTACTTTTCCTTCTATAATTCTTTCTTGTCTCGAGTTGTACTTTCTGCACGATTTGTGGATTCTACTTGAATAATTTTTAAAGTTTAATGAGATACGGTTTCGAAACTAGAATTTTGTGGTTTAAAATAATTAGTTTAGTTACTTCTATTTTGAAACTGTTGCAAGTAACGTGATTGTGAGTAAGATTTTTTCGAAAAAATAATTAGTTTTTTTTCGTTTATGTAATATTAGTGTAAACTTTTTTAATATTAACGGGCGTTTAGAATTTATTATCAAATTAGTCAAAATGTCGGGAGTGCGCGCTAATCGTGTTCCTAAGCGCCTGCGGGCCCACCGTATGAAGAGTCGGTCAGGTAAGCGAAGGCCCGCATGATGGTGCTTCGCCCCCGCTGTTACTGACTGTGCCAAAAACTGCTTGGACTTCTTTCTTAGTGTAGAGCGCTTATCCATTACATATATTGAAGTTTTCAAAAATCACATTAAATTACAATTCTTGGGAAACCAAATCTAGCAAAATCATTAAATGAAAAGATTATCTTTTGCATCCTAATGGATTCAGGTTACTATAAACATAATTTTTTTTCTATTGCTTAGTTTCGTTTTTAAACCTGTTAATGAATATATTACCTTTTTGAATCTGAGAGGCAAAATTATCTTTTATTTGAATATAATATTGCACTTAGTGATCTTACTAATTAATGTCTCAATTCTTTTTGAGAATAAAAACACCAAACACTCATCAACTAGGATATTGGCCATTAACACTTGAAATGGGCAGACATATCACTGTGTGGATAGAAACTGCTGTAACAAGCACTTGTTTCAATATTTGGGTTATCTACCTTATATCACCTTAACAAAAGTGTGTTGAAGTTTACTAACAAATTACTTGCATTGATACAGGATGATAAGGTGCATGATGATCACATAACTCCACTTCTAAGGAGCCAAGGCTGAGGATCTTTGGAATGCAATGGTACACAACCATTATTTATATTAATTTAATGTAAATATATTCTTTTTGTATGCATTTACTTTACATTTTTTTTTTCAAATAATCAGATGTATGCACAGAAAATAAGCAACATGTGAATATGGTTACCAGATAAAAATGTAACAAATGAAAAATGGTAAAATTTATATTGCAATTATATTTTTCTCAATTTGCACAATATCCCCAATATTTTTTTACTAACAAAAGTCTTTATTTTTTTCGATTACATTATCATTTCACAGTTCATTGGTATATATTTTTTTTGGTCTAATGTTATTGTGTCTTACATGTATTGATATGTAATCAGGGGTACTGATATAATTATACAAAAACAAACATAATTATTTTCCATTTACATTTCAGTTTATGTCAATAAACAATACAGTAAGTCATAAGATTAAGGTAGCCTATTAAGTTAAGAGAATATTTTCTGTTTAAATTATGTAGCATTTTATAAATTCATAACCATAAACTTTTTTTAAAAGTATACTTCTTAACAACAATGGACCTGAGAGCACCTGAGGGCAATTTCATACGTTAAATGAGAAAGAGGCTGTAGCTAAGGTAATGTGTATGCTTGCTTTGAGAATGCTCCGAGAGCAACTCAAATATATGGCTGCCGGAACATAGCAATACTGTTATGACAGATTGCTATTAAGGATTGTAGTGAAACTGGTGGGTTTCAATATACGTTGCCACTATTCAGACTACACTATTCATGTGGCCCGGAAAACGAGCCCCCTGTTTTACAATGCAAACTGTAAACCACTGCACCATGATGACTATAAATGCAAACCTGTAACCATGGCAACAGTCAAATGTTCATAACTCCACAGTCATGATGAAATCTGACAGAAACGTTGGCCTTGAAACACATATCATTAATTAACAGTAAATGCTATGATAAAAATAAATAAATAGGAATTTAGTCCATTTATATCTTATAAGGCTAATGTACAGAATATGCGAATGAAAAGCGAATGCTTTACGTCACTCTTTTGTTTTAGAGGCAATTATAATCCGATTTGAAAGGAAACAATGTTCGCAGCATTGGAATACGTATTAACATAACAATGATGACAAACGTGCATTGATTACGTCCTTCAGGAAAAATACATGTTGCACCAACGTCGCTCGGTGCGATAAAGGGGAGAGAAAAAACTACGTCGCCGAAGAATATGACAGTTTTATATCTAGCTGGCGTTACAAATGGCACAATTTGTAAATAGATAATTACAAATACGACGCAACTGAACTAAGGGAGGCGATGTACACGATGCTGATGTTATATGAATCGTCGATTAAGGATGCGTTCTCACCAGAGGTTGTTTGTTAATAAGCAATAGAATCGCTTCGTTTATGTAGCCTCGCACACCTCTGGTGCAAACGCAACCTTACTCGGTGATTCACGTCACATTACCCTTTGGCGCCACCTTCCTAACTTAGGCTTATATTTACATAATGTGCTATTTGGAACTTTAATTAATATAAAACTGTCACTTTCTTCGGCGATGACGTTTATTTTCTTCCACTTATCTCACTAAATGGCATTGGAGCAACATGTAGTTTTCCTCGATTCGTTTCTATCTTTATTACGGGCGTTCCTACCATTAACTTCAACAAACAATCCATACCTTCGATGTTCCTCTACCATCGGGCCAGTTTCATACACGAAACTTTCCTTATCGCGATGCTTTCATATCTTCTCTTGTGTTTTCTATATTATTACGACTACGGTTATGTCGTTTATGACGTCGGAACCATCTCGCATGAGATTGTCAGACTTGCCTTAAAAATAGTGAAATTATTATGGAACCCAAATGAAAAGTTCAACAACAAAAAATATTCAACAACAGCGGTAGTAATATTTAATATTCAGCAAAGGAAGAGTATTTTATAGTTATAATCGTAATAATCTGAATACTTTACTGCATCAAATTATGAGTAAACTTGTTTTGTAACTCCCTGTGGATAAATAAAGTCGTATATTGTTGTCACTGCATACAGCTTACTAGTCTCGTTATAACAGGCGTTCACTGATAACAATAAGGCTATAATAGGTTCCCAATAAAATGTGTGCTTCACTGTGCAATATATTTAATAAATACGTAATTAAGTTCTATGCATCATAAATTCTTATTCGGTCCACTCAGTATATGTTGTTGAACACGACATGTTTTTGGTTGTGTATATACCGCTTCTTATTTCTACGATTGAAGTTTTGCGATATGATCAATTTCAGACGTGTCTTTGACAGCTGGTTTAGTGGTAATCATTTCGTAACAGCCTTTTTGTCTGTACAAATTAAATACATAAAGTATGAAGGACTAATGTAGTATTTTTTATCGTAAAAGACTTATACAAATCATCCCAGGGATGTCTGGTCGAGAATCCCTCCAAGCATTGTGTCCCCCCTTTGTAACGTTTAATTTTTTAAATATATAAATAAAATATACAATTCCTATATAATTAAACCCCTGGTACATCTATTATATCACATGGAACCCATTTTTTTCCGCTAATGTGGACCGGTTGTAGGCGGGTCGATATAGACCACTTTGGGTATCGTAGATTCAGACGAACACCTGCAATTTGTTGTGTCAATGCATCATATGGTTCGTGTATATATTCAAAATGAATGATTCATTATTAGGCAAATATGTAAATTCGGTTTATGCGAGCGAAGTTTCTGAATAATAAATTTATCACACGGATATTTGTCCTCGTTGACAACGCCTCGGTTAACCTCTAAAACATCTGTATAGAATTTAAAATAGCAAGTTAAAACGGAACACTTTTAACGTTCAGAAATGTTAAAGCCAAAATATTATATATTTCGCGAATGTTCCGTTAAATTAAAGTAATATATTATAATTCTGTCAACTCACTCGACATCTTATTCGTTTTCAACGAATCTTATCGGACACACCTCAAGCCTTTTGTATTGTTTTGGTGAGTAAGTGATCTGATACTGGTACAGATACATTAAATTTTAGTCCTTATGGAAATATGATGGTTATAATAAGATATGAATAAGACAAAAAGACACTTGTCTCTTATTTTAACTGCCTCTGTGCCGCAGTGGTTTACCTGCTTGTAACGCAGAGGTTCCGTGTTTGATTCCCGAGCCACAAGGCATTAGTGGAATCTGGATGGTGGTAGGGTATTTCAAATCTGCCTAACTAACTACCACCTTCAATGTCACCTGCTGCCATAACAACATTGTATTTTCCAGTAGTCGTGAATGTGAGAGCCAGATGTATTTTCTGAGCGAACACGCTTCATGATCTACGGCTTCATTGTCACTTAACGTCAGGTAAAATCAAGTCGAAGTGCCAGCCCATAAGCGATAAAAAAATATGATATTTCAAATTCAAAATATATTTGATTTAATTGAAATACACTCCACATGCAAGTTTGATAGTAAAATGATTCCAACATTGGTTCCACAAATGTGGGTTGTCCTAAGAAGTTTTTACTTTCAGTCATTATTTTAGTAGTACAATTTTATTTTAGTCGAATTAAAACGAATCTTGTATTCATGGATTTTTGTTATCATTTGTATTAAATATTCTAAAGTGAATACATTTTGTTTCCTCAAAAGACTGTACAGAAGCGTAATTAGGTCTATAAAGCATTGTCTACCATGTCAAGGCAAAACCACCCCATGACGTAAATGTACGTGACCCAGTAATTATAGAAATTGACCATATACGGCGTGTAATTGTATAAAGGCCTATCATTGAATAAGACTAGTGTATTTACAAATAAATCTACTTATTATATTGGGTTGGATACACCATTTTTTTTTTAATTGATCCTTCATTATTTTTTGGGTCAAATATTATTCCCATTTTCTGTGATAATCCTAAAGAGCACACTAAGTCATATATTAGCAAAAGTCAATGAAATTTATTGATTATTTCATTTTATTTATTAGATACGTATTTATCAAATGCTTATTGCGTTATTATAATTTTCCATAACTGACGACAGGTTTAAGCAGATACTTAATGAATCTTCATAGAGATATTTTTGACAGTCGGTACTTATCGCGTTGTTGAGATTTAACTCTTATTGCACGCTTAGTGTGTATCACTGACGCAACGAATCATTGGCGTGAGTCTTCAATGGGGGGGGGGAGTTGGCAATGTAAATCACTACGTGCCCATTCATCTGTTTAATTTCTAACCCAACATCTCACGAGATCAGTGGTAGATTAAAATATAGACGTATTATGAATTGCATTGCAGTTGGGGAAATATAAATTTTCCATAATTAGAATGTATTTGTATGGCACACAGTAGCAAACAGTAGAAACGTTCTCGAGATAATTATGTGTTACACCGTTATGCTAATTGTAAAATATTAACTTAACGTAATTGTAAAAGATTTAGCGCTTTTACAGTAATACATAGAAAAAAAGTAAAAAAAAACTAGTTTTAATCGATTGAAATGTTAAACTTTATGAACGGCTATTTTTTATGTTGTTATACGAATCTTTACATTTTATTTATATTCTTTCCATGTTGATATTGCGTCAAAAGTGCACGTATCATACCTATCACCGAGTGAAATGGCGCGAAAAGTGGACGCGAACGTGACCGTCACAGATTAATAATTTAATAACGTGTAGATACAATAGATATTTATCGAACAACTCGTTTAATGAATACCGATAACGCCGTAACTGTCGTTTTGAGCGCGAACGTGTCCGTGATGTGATAGTAATGGCTGTTGTAACGTTTTCAGTGTTGAGAATGATGGCAATAATGCAGGACAGGAACAGTGAGGAGGTGCCTCGCGAGTTTCTCGAGACCGGGCGCACGGGCAGGAGGAACGCCATGCCCGACATCCTGCACCCGCAGGGAGCAGAAATATCGACGGCGGACTTACCGTCCCGGCTACAGAAGCTGGTCACCACGGGTAATTTTTTTTTCTAATATTTTATTTCTATTGATTATGGGTTAACACTTGACTATTCCACACGATGTTAACGCTTAGTCGACCGATCGGGTAGATCTACCCATTTGACGTGCTGGAAACTTTAAAGGTCTCTGTGTGTTCGCTCAGAATAATTCTAGCTCGCACATA
>DWQX01004187.1:0-15640 GCA_018245475.1 Pharmacophagus antenor
TTGCATCCACGAGGAGCCGGGTGAAAAGTATGGAATGTGCTTTAGGGAAATTTATCTTAAGCAAATAATTCAATTTTACCAGGTGTTAGATGACAATAGAGTTAAAGACAGTAAAACTACGATCTCTATTTCACATAAAGCTTTGATCGTAAAGCATTTTCGACTAGAATACCTCTGTCTCATAATATAAAACACGAAACTTCTTTATAAAAAGCGATCATTTTGTATAATTACTTTTAATCGACATAAAATCATCTACATCTGTTCACAACGAGATCCTTCAACTAAGGGGTCCCTCTAACAAGAAACTAGGTATTTTTTGTGATTGTTTATACAAATTGGTAATTTCTATAGTTCATCATTAAATTGGAGTATTTTAAAAATACAATCACAAAGAAGACCCCGATTGCCGGAACTACATTTTTATTAGTCAGATGTTTGGGTTTTTTAAACCTAGTTATCTACTTCCCCCAGTGCCGAACTGCTGCCATAACAGCATTGACGTGATCCGACAATCACAAACGTGAGAGTATTACATAAGACATGAGAGTATTATTCCCGGCGAACACGCTTCTCCATGTACGGCGTCATTATCACTTGACATAAGATGAACGGGAGGTTAAGTCTTAGCCCATAACCGATAAAAAAGCGTAGGTACTAAAAAGTTGTATGTTTATACCTAATCCTTCTCCACATTATTGAAGCTAATCTTCCGTAAAATTATCATATGAATGGGGGGGTTTAGGGGCGCGGGGTGGGCTAATATTATGAAAATTCCAAGCTTCCACTTCCGGCCCAAGAATTTTCTAAGACTCGGCACCGTGAGTGACTGTCGACTTACCTCGTTGACTTTGAAAGCGCAGTTTTGCATTTAGAACTGGTTTCATACGGGAGACGTTTGATGAAATATAATTTAAAATTGGTAAATTTGATTTACTAGTGGCAGGTGTATGTTGGCGGAGATTGGACTGGTACTATCGAATCGCCTATTTCTAACGCCGTTATTTGTCATTATTACTACGTCGCAGTTAGGACAGATCGGGTCAACATACTAGATCTAATTTTTACACAGGAGGATGACGTGTAAAAATCTGTGGCGAATAGCTCCTGCCTTTTTTTTAGGAAAAATAAATAAACGTGTGAGCGGTTCACTTAATTGAAAGTGGTTACCTTTGCCCATAGACAGCCACAACTTTTAGGAAGGAGTAGGCTATCATCCTCTTTTCACTCATCGGTTCATGAAAACCGCTGGACACAACTGATTTCGCAGGATGGTTGTGCGTGGTAAAAAAACACGTTTAAAACTCGCATTGGAAGCTAAAAATTAAGAAATAATACTTATCCATAGCAACGGTAAAACATGGACAATAGCTAGGTGACGGCATAGAAGAATACTGTCTCCGAACTAGTCACATTAAGTTTCACCTATTGTGACTGTTCGTTATCATGTGTTATTCAATATGTAAATCGTGCAACATCCACAGATCCTTGACGATTATACACAAAAACGCAATAATGCAACAAAAAATTCTAAATATACCCGTGTACCCGATACATAAAGTGTATGACCTTTGTCTAATGGTACAGTAAAGCATAAAACATTTAAAACAAACCGCATTATTATAGACTATTTTTTACCATCAAGCGAACTTACTGAACATTTCGTCGCTTGGTTACATTTCATTTGTAAAAGTTAATAATATTAATTTTAGATGATTTAAAGCGTTAGCAATTTTTGTTCTATTTATTTTTTATGTAAAGATATACTCATTATTGTCATCAAATGACATTATAATAAAATGCTGTATGAAAAATTAAGTCATAATACCACAGCAAGATCTTCAACCACTCTCATCTCGTCCTTACCGTTCTGCGTACGTTGTCGATCAGTAGATTCTGGCTCTTACAGGTAAAACTGCTAACATTGAGGGTGCTGGCCATTCAGGCAAGTTTAAACACCCTACAACCACCTAGACTCCATTACTGATGCGGCCACGAAATCGAACCCGGGGCCTTCGTGTTATAGGGTGAACGATAGCTCCACGGAGGCAGTCAAAAAGGAAAGTTAAGTTAAATATAGTGTAAAAGTAGATTCAGAGAATTTTATTTACAATACAAGTAGCGAACATAAAAAACACGCAAAAGTAAATCTCGCTCTTAAAGACGGCTCATCAATAAATTTTGATTTATGTGTTTATAACGCTTCCTCTTATTTCTCTCTCCGTTCCGATAATATAAACGGGCATTAAACGTATATCCTGATATTAAAGTTTCAAATATAATATCTGTTTATCAATAAACGAACAATGAATTTCATGTTTTATCAAGTAACTAAAATATAGGTAACTCTTTCGGTTGCACTAGGCGCCAAGCTGAATAGAAAATGTATGGTAAATTAAACAATATTATTCCTACCGGTTATAAGATGAATGCCGGATACAGCTGGTACTCGTCTACAAAATTACCCAAAGGGTAAAAAGGTGATGTGTCAACATTAATTAATTAATTATATACTGTATTTAATAGAAATTGGATCAGAAAATAATGACGATGAATATATCACCTACCATCATATATCATACCATAAATTTCTATTTGTAAAGATCGTGACTGGTCCGCAGCATATTGGTAATTTGTAGTTAATACAGTAAAACTTTCTATATTTCTTTAGTGGCACCTTATGATTGGAGACAATAATTGATAATTAGGTAAAAGTTTTAATATATTGGCAATACTGTATGAATGTATTATTGTAAAACACATAAACTTTATATCTCACTACACATTTTCGCTTGCCTTTGTGGCGTAGTGATTTACCACTTGCTTTGTATTGTAGAGGTCCCGGGTTCGATTCCCGAGCCTGTGTATTGGAGTCTAGATGGTAGTAGGAGTTTCCGGACTGGCCTGACTAGTTGCCTCCCTCAGTGTAAATCTGCTGCCGTCACAGTATTACTGTGTTCCGGCAGAAAACATTGGAGAGCCAGAAATATTCTAGCCGAACACGCTTCATCATTGCCACGTAAAATCAGGTGGAAGCGAGTCAAGGGTTAGCCCATAACCGATAATAAGTAACATATATAATTTAATTCAGGATATGTTCAAACAAACTAAATATCAAAATCATTATTGCACTTTTTTATTTTAAATTTACAGTTAACTAATCACAATCATATTATTTACAAACGTTTTCAACTACTTTACAATATAATCTAAATGTTCAAAAATCATTATTTACAACAAAATAACTACTAACATTAACAATTCATTTATCTATAAAAGTGCTCTTTGTCTTTGGTATCAACCTTTGGTTAAAATTTGTATTTTTTCTTAACTGGCAACATGCTGTAACAAATATACCTAACAGTTCAATGAAACTATGTATTGTTGACGTTTCGTAATTTGTGCAATCTACAATAAAGATTGTTTAACATTAAATCGTCACGAAATAAAGTCTTTTTTAAAGAAACATTAATAGACCATCCATATAAAGTTTACGGTGAACAGTTTAAAAACATTTTGAAAGTAGAATTTACTGTTCTTTTTTAATTTCAGTTTTCTACCTCAATATTGCTGGCCATACTCTCATTACTGTTTTCATTGTCGTCAATTCTCATTCTGACTTTATCTATTTTATCTTTCGCTCTTGTGTTATCATCGTCAAATTCCTTCGTTTCTATACTTGATCCGCCCTGATTCCTATCCAGATCGCACGGTACCGGCAGGCCAAATGACGAATGACCAGGATAGTACATGTACGATAGTGGTATGTTAGGATAATTTACACTTAAATGCGGCCCATATAACGACTGTAGGACGGCCTGGTTGTACGACTCTTGTAACAGTGCTTTGTACTCCGGGTTCTTAGCGAAATCAACGCCGTAGACGCCCGCGAAGTGTTTTAATATCGGCGAACCTTCTAGAAGATTCGATGGTGTGAACAGTGCCGGATTCAACGGCTTGCCAATGATGGGCGTTTGATACGGTTTCAAATCGGGCAGGGTGGGCTGTCCGTTGTTGTTAACGAGCACTTTGACCGCGACCTTCCGCGCGTGGCTCGCCGCCGCCGCCGCCGCAGCTAGCATGCCGCTCTCCTGCATCTGCATTTGTTTTCGTTTCGTCTTGTACCGTCGATTCTGGAACCATATTTTGACTTGTGTCTCCGTGAGTTTCAAGCTCACCGCTAAGTCAGCGCGCTCGGGTCCGGATAGGTATCTCTGTTGGCTGAATCGTCTTTCTAGCTCGTACACTTGCGCGTGTGAAAAGGCCGCTCTGGATCGTTTCTTGCGGCCGCCGTTTTGTGTGTACTCGTTGAGGTTGTAGGTCGGCGAGTGGAGTGTACGGGCGTCGGCCGGCGGCGGCGTGGTGCACTTGCGGGCCTCGTAGTGCAGGCTGAAGGGCTTATAGCCGATGTCGGAGTTCGGGGACGAGTTGCTGCGGCGTACCGGTGATCCAGTGGTCGACGAGCGCGAGTCGTAGTCATCTGCAACAATGAGAAGTTGTTCAGCGCACACTTTCTAGTTTGCATTTATCTTAATTTACGTTTAAGTACTCAAAACCTTTATTATGAGGTTAAGTTTTGTTTTAAATGTCAATGAGAATTGACTCATTGACAATTAAAACGTATAGAATGTTTACCATAAGTGACATACTAGACTCTTGTACTAAAAAATTATGCTCATTATTTTTTAAAAAAATAATATGTAATTTAAATAATTTAAAAATAAATTTCTAATAATTGTATTACAAATTAATCTTTCTATCATTTTAATGTATTTTTAAAGCATTATTATAAATAATGTTAGCTTTCTGCTCTCCTTTGCCACATAAATGTTAACTGAACCCATGTTCAAACTCCATCGTCCGCGTAATTTTCTTTAAATGGGACTCAAAGTTTTTACTTAAAGTATTAATATATAGATTAATTAGTTTTCTATTCAAACCACGTAAAGTATGAAAGTTATACACTATCTATTACTCGGTAAAGTTAAAAATCATACGCACGCCATCTGCGTATAAAGGGGCATTCACAATACGTCCATTAAACAAATTGTCGCCAATCATTAGCATGGTACAGTTTGAATAGTTTTGCCTAACACAGTTTTTGCGTGCGTTCACATTCTTTTGTTAAATCAATACTAACCAAGTTAATAGTCTGTTGTTGTTTTGTTAAAGTTTTAACTATTGTTAAATTGATATAAATAGATATATTAAAATTTTTGTTCCATTATTACTATTAATGAACGCTTAACATTAAGTTTATAAATATTTTTTATTCTTATTTTTTAATTCCGTGGTTATTTGATGCATTAATGAATTCATATATTTTTTATAAGAAAATGTAAATAAAAAAAAAAAATAATAATTCACATAAATCTTCAAGGACTTCTTATAGCACATTATTCCTTCAAAATAATGGGTCGAGGAAGAAAGCAAAATATGTTAATTTTAGTAACTGATATTTCAAGTATATATTTTATAATAAATTATTTAATACATAAAAGGTTTTAGAATATTTGTATGAAATCATATTTGGCTAACGGTTTTTTACTAACCATTACATTCAAAACATTATAAAAATTACAAAAAGCTTTTCCCTAAATTAGCCTGTTTCATTTATCAGCAAGCAAATTAGTATTCTATTTAATTGTAGAATAGTGAATAAATTCCTAGATCATGCGCTAACCACTTGTGAAGACCTTTACACATTATAGAAAGTAACGAAAAAGGTTTCATTGCGCCACGCAATTCATCCGCCACGTGCCGATGGGACATAGTAATTACTAAATTGAATGCTCGAATAGTGCTTTCAAGTCACTTGGCATAATGAGGGGCGATGTAATAGAAGTGCCGGTGGCGGTGCGATGTCGCGCCGCGGCACCGCTGGTGTGAACGCGTCATTACGCATGTATTGTTAGTGATTTGAATTTAGAATGTCCTTCGATTACTTTTTTTCCTTTGTACAATGCTACTACGACATGAAGTGCTTTTAGGCCTTGAAAAAGACGATTCGAGAGAGAAATGTATAATATTATCACATAACTTTTTTTGACTACCTTTAAGGAAATATGTATTACATTTAAATCGGCTATAGTTTGCAATTAAATTGACCTAATGATGTTTCGATTATGACGATTGTTTTTCATGTCGATCTCCACATACAATTATACTGGAAACAGTTTCCAAAGTGGAGATTTCTCTGGACTTTTTGCTATGTTAATATAATGATATATAAATATCTTGAATTATGCAAATATGTATATTCACATGTTATACATATTTTAAAATAACCAATTTTTATTGTTATCTATTTCATTGTATTGAACATAATTTTTTTCCAATTTATTCACAAAACACGAATTATTAGTTTTTCTAGTTTTTATCAAATTTTGTACAACAATAGCTGACCACTATGACCCACTGGTTAATATTTAAGATATTGTTTATAGCGCCATAATGTTTCATTACTTTACAAAGTAGATTCAATATTTTATTGTCTTGTTATTGTTTATTTTAATTATTTCGCTACATTTCAACAATATTTTTAATCAATTAAACAAGCAAATAAAAAAAAAGTATTTGCCGTAACTGCTTTAATTCAGTCTAGCGAGACAACAAAAACTGACACATAATAACAGTTAAGTGAAACTATGTGATATTACTTACAGACTGGAATAGTAATCATTACACTACCCTTTCGATTGTTGAAATACGTTTTGCATTTATACCGACTTAAATGGTCTATTGTGAAAGAGATTAAATCTCGTTTTCATCAACTACTCCTAGAGTCAGCGAAGAATCAGTTAACTTAAGGGACACCTACAATATATACACCTACAACCCATAACTTATATTTACCTTTACGGTCCTAAGGATTGCTTGCTAAGTGACGGTTAATATCAACCCAACAAGCAAGCAATTAATCATAGCGTATCAAATTTTACAATTTTATTTATATTTAATTAAAATAAGACCTATATTTTTTTATGTGATTAAGAAATATCAGAGTTAAACAGAGTAAATATTATTTTCAGTAAATATAATGATTATTATGACGAAACAAAGAAAAAGAGAATAATAAATTTCTATTTTCCAAATAATTCATCCATTTAACAACTGTCACTTGCAGTTAGGAGTGAGGTATGGGACAGATGATCGGAGCTCTAAATTTAAGTGGTCCCTTTACACTTTAAGGTTCACTTTGCTGTTGGATAAGAGAATACTTTCACTTAAGAGTCTCTTTAGCTGGTTTAAGGGATACGTACATTTTGGATAATTTAATATTTTTGTTAATGAAAACGGACATTAGGGACATAAGTAAACGGATACAGTTAGAGGAAACTGATAATTTGCTTATAAGCCTGCATCACATACATTATTTGCAGATAAATTTATTAGTATACGGATTTCGAGAATCATTCACAGTCCTGAAATAATGCTTTAAAATATAGAGAATTAAAAGTAATATGTAATATATATGTGCATATCGTATTCTGTATATACAAGAGTAAACAATACAAACGAAGCATATCGTGGAGTGAATTTGCTAACCACTCCATTATAAGTGATACACCTGCCCACGCCACCTGAAGGTAAGTGAAGAATTAGTCTATGGTGGTAAGTTGTTCTAGACTAGAGGGAGATTGAGTCGCGGATGTGTTCCGAATGGAGATCCCGCGTCTCCTTCAAAACGCTGAGAACGACTACCGAGGGGGTTTTACTGACTTTCCTCCAGAAGGTAGGTTATCTTTTCTTTTCTTTTTCGAAGATTTCCTCCCCTTCCCCCCGATAACAGAAAAAGACTAGAAGAAGAAGATTCAATCTCTTCTAGACAGATATATTAAAAATTAAGACTATACCAATTCTTCGCTGTTCGCATTTATAAGGAGGAACGAAAACGTTTAGTCCTAACGCGCGAACGCCTACTCATAATAAAGCATTAGTCTGGATATTTGCACAGCACCATATTGCACTCGCCGCTTTGATACTTAAGACGTTAATTCCTTTTTAGTAATTTACACACTACTGTTTTGTTACGCTTGCACACTATTGTTTTGTTACGCTTGCACACTCCTGTTTGTCGTCAGAAACATACACTGCAGATATTTAGCCGGTCTCCGTCAATAGACTATTTTTTTTTTATCAACAATGGGTTAACAGTTGTTCTCGATTGACACATGGGGTTGAATAATAAGAGGCCCTTCACGGTAAAGTATATTGTGACTGTCATATTTGTGTTTGCTGGAACACAACGATGCAGTAATAGCGGCAGACAGACATAGAGGATGGTAGCTATCCAGGCCTGATCGAGAAACCCTATCACCATCCTGACTTTACGACGCCACGGAATCGATCCCAGAACCCCAGTGTCACTAGGCAAGCGGTTAACTGCTGCGCCACGAAGGCAACAGGTAATGCAAGGTTTTAAACCTCTTTTTGCATATATTTATAAATAATACTTGTATTGTGGTTAAGCATATTAAAAACTTATTTACATACTGTTATAGTATATTTTAGTTTATTTAGATGAATTTCAAATTAAATAAACAAAAAAGTTCAAAAAAATTATTGCGCATGGATGAAACGTCACGTCTCTGGTAGCAATATTTGTATAAATCGTAATCTTTACATAAACAATTCATTTTAATGTATAATGTTATTTGCAATTTAATTTTAAACAACTGTAAAAAGTTTTTACGTTCTGTATATAATATGCTATTGTTAGCAATAAAAAATCCACATTTTGGTATATCTGATGCGTCAAATGAGATAAACATGACTTAAGAAAACTTAAGTAATTTTGAACAGTAATAGGTTGTCAATAGTTTTTTAATTATTCTTTATTGTCTAATACATAAAAGCGGGAGAGTATGAAGGTGGGTGGAAAAAATAAAAATTAAAGAAATAAACCAAAACAAATTGATTGAATTAATTAATTAGTCGGAATTAACAATATAATGCATATAATATGATTTGTAAATAACGTATAAGATAACATTTAAAAATATAAGTACAACGCGTGAACTAAAGTTTGTATTAGGATAACGCACCTGACAGTTCTGTGACTGGATAATTGTTCTTTCTGGACATATCCAACGCCGCGTCATCACCATACTCCCGATAGGCGCTACTGCAATCATCATAGTACTTCATATTCTTCTCCAAGACCTTACTCTGATAACCATCGTCTTTATAACTCGCCGGCTTGTTGAAATAGTTCACTTTATAACCCGTATTCGAAAAGTTCTCATAGTCACATTTCGCTTCGCTCTCTTTAGTTAATATATCGTTGATCGAGAACGGCGTGGTTAGATTTATATTAGTTTTCTCACATTCAGCCAATGGCAGTGCTTCACTGTAATTTTTCATCTTCGGTTCCATATTCAAAATTTCGTACACATCAACGCGCCGCTTCGTAATACTCCGTCTCACCGCAAAGCGTTCACTGAACGAATAAACTTCAGCCTGATGTATTGCCCGCTTTAATGCCTTAAGCTTTAGAGCGAGATAGAAATAGTTTTCTGCAAGCAGCGCTCTTTCAGGTGTGAAAGGGATGGTGCAATGAGGGGCGTTCGTTTTTTAAAAAGCGCGCGAAGTGCGCGTAGTGGGGATCGTTGAGTTTTTCTTGAAGATGTTTACGTGAATGCGATTTGATCGCTTCAGTTGTAAGTAAATTATGACGACGTAATGTATTGGCCTTAACACGTACTTTATTTATTTTATATATAAATATAAGTCAAGGATTTACATATCTAGATAACCATCGACTGGGTCGTGATAATTTTTTAATCGTAATTATAAAAATGTAAAAAAAATAAATATCCAAACGTTTGTACAATTCACTACAATGAAAATTAAATCGTGTAACTTATCTTAATATTCTTTATATAATCTATTAAAACATTGCGTACAGCGTACTGTGCGTTCCATACACGCCCACAGTTCTCTAATGCATCGGAAGCATAATGGGCAAGCAATATAAATCGAATAGTATATAATACCAAGTATAATTCTAAATTATATTTGGTATTACATTCACATAAATTATTGTTAAGTTGTCGTTTCATTAAAAAAAAAATCAAAACACAAGACCACATTCGGTTTGCTAAAAACGACATATATTGTGACCCGTACGCAATTTGTTAATATTATCAAAACTATTGAAAAATACGTCTTTTTGATGGATTGTGTATTTTAGTGATGATGAATATAGTTGGTAAAAACACTTGTGATTATTTACTAAATATCATTTGAAGGTAACATAAGAATTAAAAATTCATCACACCTTCAAAAATGCAGTATTTATTAAGCAAAATTTTGGTTTTACTTTCAAATTTATAAAGCCATGACAGCGCTATGATATATAGGTAGATGACATGATATGCTAAAAATCAAGACCAAAATCGTTAGTGGAATTTGAGTTAAAATAATAATTTATATCAACAGTTTACGCTCAGTAGCATTTGGAAACATTGTTTTGTGTAAATAACCAAGATCTAATAGTTCTTAATATTTATAAATGAACTCGCTTATTCTTTTCACCATGCTATTGAAAATTTTCCATAAGTAATAATAATTAATTTATTTATAAAAAAAAATTATAGCACGATATTTTAGACAGCACTTATTGAATGTTATAAATCTGACCTTTGTACAGAAACATACATACATACTTAATTAATTCTTTATATACAAAGAGCCGTATAGCTTTAATGAAATCTTCTTCCTGAAATACAGATGACAACTCGATTCGTGAGTCAAGGACCATAGAAAAATTGAAATTGTAGTTAGTCGTAAAATAAAAAAAAATATTATATTATTTAATCTAATTATTATATTGTTTCAACGCGCCAATACGACATGTCGCAATTTTAAAGCCGCTGCACGTCCCGCGCATCGTACTTCCTTAACGTCCGCTGTTAACACGGCGCTTTATCGGTAAGCACCTAGAAGTATCTAGCCATCCCTTTCCCTCCAACATACAACCCCCACTCACACCACCCGTTCTCTCAGTCTCTCATTAGTTCCACATCTAAATAGACCAATCGGGTGAATGCGGGGTTTGCGGTCGACCAATAAAAATATTTGTGAGAGGAAATGAAAATTTTTTTTCCTAACTCCAGTTAAGAATTCTTTCTAATTTAGTTCGCACCAGTCGAAATTAGTTGTTCCTGTTCTCTTATTACAAAGTTTATTATTTTGCTTACGTATTATTTATTTTGGGGATCAGTTTAAATACAACATATTAATTAATAATGAAATCGGTTTCAAGTTAAAACAAAATTGTGTACACTAATTGCATTATAGCCTCCAATTGTCAACACGAGAATTTATAACGAAGTGGAATGTAATGAGGAAGAAAAAGCGATTAGTGAAACTTAATTTAATAAATGAAAATAAGATAAGTAATAAATAGCTTTCGGAGTATTGTTACACGTTTAGACTAAATTCGGTTTTAACACAAATATTAGAGCATCAACAGCCGAGTTTTTAAAAATTTGGACGGAAGCTTAATGTAGGCAGCATAATCTTTAAGTATGTATAGCACTTTTATTTTTCATTTAGGTGTATAGACATTAAAAAATATATCAACTAATCTCTTACCAAAATTTATGAAAAGATATCGCAGAAAAAAAATTGTAAATAGTTAATAATACTAATATTGTGAAATATTTACAAATTTTCTACCTAAAAATTAATCTTTTATATTAAATTTTACGATAAAGACAAATTTATTTCCAGTTATGTATAATTTATATCATGTCGTGAGATACCTAATGACTCTTATTAGAGAAGCGAACGAGTCGAGATCGTATTTTTTGTCGTTCTATTTGCGATTAATCGTTGCGTCAAAAAGGATATAGATTTTTGTTTTATTTAGTCGTGGAGTTCCGCAAAGCAACGCCTGAATCAATGTATTATATTCTACCTATAGAAACTGTACATTAGACATTGTCGACAAATGGTACGAGCTGTAGTATAGAATACCCAGTGGGACACGGGCTATCCCTGTTATGATGATGATATACAAAAGTTTTGATCACCGTAATCGTTTACGAATTGTTCTTTGATGCTTTAAAAAAAAGAACTTTGTTAGTTTTAGATACAGTAATGGCTTCATTACACTAAGCCGATCGCGAAGAACCCGTGCGGTTTTTATTTCATTTAGATGATGTTCAATGAAGAGGGCGTATCGTATGCCATCAAGTGGAGTGGCCATAGAGTTAAGAAATCGTAATAAAATTAAAGAAGCTAAGTTCCTTCGCTAAATATAGCTTTCTTTTTTTTGACTGGCTCTTTGTTGTAATGGTAGTAAACCCGACGCGTGCATAATGAGCCGCTGGTTCGATTTCCGCTGCGGACAAACTTTCATGCGATGAACATATGTCTGTTTTGTGTCTGGTTGTTAATATATTTATTTAATAACATCTGTGTATGTATATAAAAAAATTAAATGGAAATCGTTAGAAGGTCGAATATGTTTATAGTCCACAAAGCGTCGTTATATCAATTAGAACTATTGTTTTGTAAAAAGGAACGTTATAATATTTCTTCTTGCTGTCTAATAAATTACGATCTCTGTGGACATCATAAGTGGTTATCGGGAGAGTTAAGTGGGGTGTTTGCGGTCGACGCTCTGACCCCTAGCGGTGAACTTATAACTCGATCTAATATATAGCTCCATTATATTGATAACAATTGTTTACATTTAATACATCCACGTGTTAATGTTGTAATAAAAATCATTTATAATTGATACATTATTATGTGAAGCAAAAATGTTTTGTTTTTCACCAAAGTTACGAGGACGGAAAAGGAATGCCGTGAGTTAATATTGCTTAAATATACATTAGTGTAATAAAAAAGCCATTACACACACTACCATGCATTTGACGTACATACACAAATTTATACTCTTTTATTTATGGTCAGTCTGTGGTCAAACCGCGAGGAAATTAATGTTACTTATCATATTATTGAAAGAATGATTAAGAGCACCTTTTTTTAATAGTTTGCATAAATTATATGAAATCTTTTGTCAATAATCATTAAACTACGGTAATGATAAACGTAATCATAGGCAATCACAGTTATAGGTAGAGGTAAGGTGATCCAATTGCTATATACTTTTTTATATTATAACAAAATATAAAAGGCAATCCATGTTTTTCTAAAAATGCTACTCTAAAAAGTGATATATTATGACAACGCAATACATCGTACATAACATCATATTAAATTTATGATCATTATTTTTTCATCATGCTTTAATTTCCCTTATTTATAACTTACGATAGATCGTAAATTTAAATCGAACAAAGTGCATCGAATCGCCCATCGATTACTAATCGATTACTAATCGAACGGACCGTTCCGTACATTTTTATACAATCAAAGCGAACCCGCGCACTGTTTACAAACAGAACATTGAGAGGCACTTAACACGAGAGAGCTCATAACCGTTGCCGCGGATATTATAGACTGAATTATATTCGAGACCGGCCAACGAAAGGAAAGCATTATGTTATTTTGCATTTAATTCTTATCGGCAATGGGCAACGTTTGATACACGATGTTAAATGACAATAAGGCCGTAGGTGTCAAACCGCTCAATGTACTCTGGCTCTTATGTGGAACAAAACAACGTTTTTGTAGCGGTAGAATAAAATTGAGAGTTGTAGGTGACAAGAGGATTCAAAAAACCCTACCACCATCCAGACTTCATTGCAACTGGGAGGTAGATAAAACATTTTTAGCCGTATATCACGATTATTATGAAGTGACTTGATGAGTCGATAGTATTTACACTTGATAAATAAACTAATTATTGGTTCTTTTACCGACGAAATGATAAAACGAGTAATGTTTTTTTGGTGATTATATGCAATAGAGTTAATTGTGTGTGATTTAATTGCTAAAGCGTACTAACCAAAAATAAGCCTATTCACTTTATTCTTGATGACACGTGATGACTTGGGCCATTTTGTTTGGCTTTCACATTTATTAACAACGATGCAAGACTACGGCAGAATTATGTTCGAAATAAATGAATATTAGTTTTTGACTGTTAGCTCTGTCTAGAAGTTTCCATAGTCTATATGAAACAATGAAGAGTATTAGTTTACAATTGTGTTAATGTGTTTCCGATTGATCGATATTAGTCATCCGTTGCGAAGGAAATGAAAATAATTCTTGCTGTGAATGAAATGTGTAGTACATGAAATCTATTTAAACAGTTAATTTGAATACATGGTTTCTTAAAAACGAATTCACGAGTTCAACCTGCAGCAATATGTGGAAGACTATTTTTACCAGTGTCTATTTCTATTATTAGTTTTCCGAATATAGAATTGTTTTGTTTATACATTCTGATTCAACAAATGCAAATGTAATGCTGTGATTAATGTTATATTTTGTGTATACTGTACTTATTTTAGTTTATCTTTCTAAACTTTCTTCACTAAATTTCCAAATAAATAATATACTAATGAAAAGTATGAATGGCGCCACCTACATTTGTAATCCAGTTAAAGTAACCCCAATGAAAAAAAATAGAATCCAAACGTATGGATGTGTTGTTATAGAGAACGTTGCTCATAAGAAATATTGGATCGATTTTTAGTAAACACTTTTGGCTTAAGTACATTGCAGGATACATATTTGAATTAAATTAAAACTAAGCTAATTTGCGAGTAATGATTTATGGCCAATAGATGGTGCTGTATACAGTTAACTAACAAAGTTTCGTGAAGTTTCGCTACTATTCTGTAGATGGCCTATTTTTTAATTTAGGAATATTATTTTTCTACATTGTACGTAACTATGTAATATTCAAAAATTATTAATTAAAAAGCAGAGTAGTGTTACATACAATGAAAATGAAATTTTTTTCAACATTTTCTTTACATCCCGTAATAATAATAACTTAAATTTTTGCTATCAGTTACTAGATGGCAATAGTGTACAATAATAAACTAAGATTTCTGTTTGCTATAAGCTACCAGGTGACGAACTTAATAATGAATTTATTGAGAAGGCTATTACTAGATTCCGAAGAAACATTATAATTCGCACATATAACTTCCGCTACTTTACCAACGAAAATTTAAACATAAGACAAGCATCATAACGTTTTGTCGTTATTTCCCGCATTAGAAAGAAATGTTTTACTTCACGGCATTTTTTCGTACAGCAAAGTTGTGAAATAATTAGCAGAACTACATTTCAATGGCAGGCTGAGATTTTGGGTTTTAAGTCTGTTTGCATTTATATTGTAACGATAAATAAATCTCTGTTAATGTACTAACGTTAATTATGCCACCGGGATAAGATTCACGCGATGACGTCACAGACGCACCTTCATGCACCCTCGGCGGCCGTGACACGAACCACATGTCCGCCGTCGTAACGGACGCGGGTTCGATCACTGAGTAATTGATACGATAATCGCTCACTGTTAAATGCGTTTATTTGGGGATCGGTGCCTGATTGCGGTGGGAATCACTGTTTGGGTGGCGACGGACACTGCATTACTCGCTGCACTTTAATATTATATTCCTTTTTTAAATCAAAATAATAATAATTTTGAAAACCTTATTCTTGCCACTTTTACACCTGAAGCATACACTCCGTAAATTTATTA
>DWQX01004188.1:0-15636 GCA_018245475.1 Pharmacophagus antenor
TCCGGTCCCATAGCCAGAGAAACATCCCCAGACCATAATAGAGCCTCCACCATGTTTGACTGTTGGCACTACACAGTTTCACATCACGATCCAAAACTGTATCTTGATACACTTTGGCTGAAATTTTCTCTCTTTTTTTCACAAAAATGTAGTTTTGTGATCAACCAAAACATTACTGATGCAGTATGATGACCACCTTGTACCTTTCCGACCACTTGAGCAGCTTCTTAAGAAAAGTGAGCGCACACTTTATCAGTTTACATATTGTAGTGTTCTTCTATTGTAAAAACTTTTTCATTGGTAAAGAGGATATTCCTGTGCCTTTTAACTGCGTATCGCGACAGAAGTGTTGTATCTGTTGATAATACAATGTACGGCTGATACCACGCTTTGAAGTGTCTGGAATATGACCGACGACTCCATACCTACTTTGTGCAATCCTATTTTCTTTAACATCCCATTCCATATTGTAATTTAATAATGAACACGAAAATATATGTGAAATCGCGCGAAATTGAAAGAAATTTTTAAAATAATAAGCGTGTTCCAAATTCAAAACAATTAAACAGTTGAAAAGTTTTTATGTAACAGCGTTTATGGCCAGACTAGTTATAATGTTTCAGGCACCATGTTGATAATATCATAAGCATGTGTATAAAAAATTGCAAATAAATTTTAGAAAATATTTAGTCAAATATACATACATGAAGCCTTTTTTGGCTTTAAGATAAAAATTATTTACTTTTTATTATTCGAAAAATGTTGTAAGTTACATATATAAATGTGTAATACTACTATATATTCACTTG
This sequence comes from Pharmacophagus antenor, assembly GCA_018245475.1. Lineage (NCBI taxonomy): Eukaryota > Metazoa > Arthropoda > Insecta > Lepidoptera > Papilionidae > Pharmacophagus > Pharmacophagus antenor. The sequence goes on from DWQX01004188.1 coordinate 810, forward strand.
TGATATAACAAAGGGCTTTGTAGAATATGCTTTGTTTAGTTGCAATATGATAGGAAGAATAAATAAAAACACGTTGTTACTACGTCACATGAACGTTCATAGTCCGGATTTTTTTTTAATAATTAATTATACAATAATGAAGGTTGTTTAACAACTTTATAAATATTTGCTCAAAGTCATGTAAAAGGTCAAAACGCTAGAAAAATATTTCTCGTTTAAGAAATATAGAATTCTTGCGCTTAGTAACATAGTGGTAACGTTATGTAACATTTTTTTTTTAAATAATGAGACATGCATGATGGTAATTGCCTCTCGTATGTTTAAGTGTTTATAAAGCATCATTTTTCACTGCGATGAGTGCAATATGATGAACTTTAAAAATGTTTGTTGAAACTGTTACTTCAGTAATCTTATTAGCTGCAGCATTCTGCAAAACTAACCTGAACTGCACACTATTTTAGCTTCCTCCGTGGCGCAGTAATTATCTGCTTGTTTTCTAATACAAAGGTGAAATTTTAGGGTCACAGAATTCGTGGTCTCGATACCGTACCATTTTTTTGAACCTGTCTAGTTAGCCACATTCAATGTCGACCTGTCGTCACCATAACATTGCTGTATCAGAAGCCATTCACAAGGAAGACAAAGTATTGTGGGCGAACCCGTTTGAACATCTTAGCTCTTATTGTCACTTAACATCTTGTGAAATTGAGGTTGTGTAAGTCCATTACTAATAAAAAAAATCTGTTTAAAAGCAAAAATAAACGTTGAGGGATAATCTAGCTATCTAGCTAAATTGTTTTCGTTTGATTCCATTGATTCAACGTAGACCAGATGGTCTACGTTGAATGAGACTACTACCGCCAATCAAAGATTATTATTACAACACACATCGCACAACTTGCACAACTCAATTTGTTACATTTTCATAGGCGCGCTTCGTCTTGCGTCGTCCATATTTGTCATTGAAATAAATATTTGATCAAATTTTTAATTACAAATTTCTTCTTCTTTTAAAGTTATGTGTTCAATTTTTTTTTTATCTCAGCGTGGTGTGCTTTATTTAATATTAAGATAATTCTTTCTTCATTATGTGTACTAATTTTCAAGTCCACTTTTTCAGAGACTAAAGTTTCATTGAAACTTGAAACCCCCGTAATATTTCACTTGCGGTGTAAATGTTTTCTTAGGTCACAAAGAACATAACCTCGAATTTTCATATTTCTAGGTCCAGCGGTTTATGCTGTGCAATGATAGACGAGTGAATTTGTTAGGACTTTGAATTGTTTAAGTAGATTTAATCACCCATATAATACTATTGGACACACGATATTCGATCATACACGCTCTATAGGTTTTACATAGTTTTGGAACTACGTCTTTTCCGAAATATTATCTCTGACTTTGTTTTTCCTTCTCATTATAAATTATTAAACACTAATTATTTTTCCTTTTTCTGTTTATCGATTTTACTATATAACAGATTGCTACTTTGGTATTATAATGTTAAGTGATTGTTTAAAAAAAAAAACAGCGACAGTTTTCTTTGTTTTTATTTCACTCAGGTTCTAACTAAAAAACGATATTTCCTGCTTTCGAGGGGAAATAAAAAAAAATATATATATATTCTACTAAGCTCTACAAATACCGGTATAATAAATGTCATATATTATTAAATATTTATTATGCCCATTGTTTGAAACAAGGATTGTTTGTTTTATAATGTTACCAGAACGTAGTTCCTTATTTCTTATGCAATTAATAAGTTAATTTCAGATTTTGGTAAAAAGAAATTCTGTTTGAAAATTAACCCGAATTATCGTTTGATTAATTAAAAACAACTGGACAAGATCGTGATAGACTGACCTTTTGGTGGGGTCATCACATGGACCGTGGATGATTCAAATTGTAAGATATTTTGGCAGACGGATCATCATAACCTTCTAAAATGCGTTTTTGGGTTCATGATTGTAATTTTAAAACCATATGATCAATATTATAAAGCAGTATATGTTAGAAACCACACTTATGATGGTTAGAAATTTTTATGTTATTAAATATAATAGAACTCAGACTGTCTTTTTATCAAACAAATATAAATAAATCTATGGAGTGTATATATTGCAAATACGTTTACCTTTGATAATTGGCAGCTATTATGAAAGTTAGAGGACTGAGCCAATTGTCTTTACTCACTAGAAATTGGTCAAGTTTTATATATAACATCGGCAACCTTCATAGCAAAATAGTTATACTATGGATTTTGAAAGAAATAAACTGAAAGAGAATTAATTGATTTTTGTATTTTGCACATATGCAAATTATTAAAAAAGGAGGCAGTTGGAATAAATAAACCTGTTACAAAATTATATGACTTCGTTCATAGGTTTTACGATATAACGTAATACTAGTTTCAGTGTTTTGGTATTAACTTAAATCTCCTTTATCTTTATTTAGTAAACAGTAATTTATTTTTGCAAATTTATTTGTTTGAATTCTATACTGGATTATTGATCAACAACTTGTTTTTGTTCATTACATTTCTAATTATATGAAGATTTAATTATACGACTACGTACCTCTTGTAATTATCTATCTTATCGCGCAAACTAACAAATGACAGAGAACTCTAACTCGCAACTCGATCCGAACATACCCGAACGAGAATCGATGTCACACGAAGTCGCCGTTGTGCCCGCTCCCCTCCCATATCTTGCTGTCGCCGTGCTCGAAGCTCTGTTATTTGTGTTATTCATTAGTCCACGTTGTTGACTGCCACAGCTCTCACACTGTGCGAAATCAAATAGTTAATAAACAGATAGTTTATTTAACTTTCTCAGAGATTTATTTAGTAATTAAAATGAACAAAATACGATCCGGTGTTAAATAGTGAAGCAGTGGTTATATTGTAACTTTATAATTATTGCTATTACGAGGTAAAAGACTACTGTAAAACTGTATAATTTTAGTGTTACATTCCCAGTGCGATGCTGGGGGAGAGTTTTGGTTAACAGATTGAATCTGGTCGTCTGTTCGGACTTGTCGCGAATGTGTATTGAAACGTTTATCGCTATCCACGGGCGCACTGCTATGCGCCACGATTTGGTACATTTTATTCGACACACATCTTCAGATCATTACTGCGAAGGAAAACTTTAGTTATTAAGGCTGGTAAGTTATATAATTGTTATAAGTTTTACCTTTATTGTATCTATACTTGTTACTCTGGTACTTTTTAAACTTGGTAGGATTACAATAAATTAAACATTCAATTTATAACCAATCAAAACATCGCAATAACTATAACAATTTCAATATATATCCTGGGAGTAATATCTAATTATAGATCAAATGTATTATAATAGTACAGAACGTCATTCATGTTTAAAAATAATACGTTATTTGTTTAAGAAATGATGATTTTTTAACTACTATACTATTACTAATAATAAACATTCTTATAAGATCGTCACTGCTTTGCATTCAACTGCATGTATATTGTTTACATTCGTTGTTCAGCAGTCGCAATATGATTCTCTTACAGATAAGCAAGCGTTTATTGTCTGTAAATATTCCACGATTAGTTTCCATTGATTTTACACAAGCAGCGTCACATAATAATGTTAATGTTGAAGTTGTGATAATAGCGAAAAGACTAAACTTGAAAAGTTGCCCCAGTCGGGTTTTTCACTTGCTGGACCAGGTTTAATTACAGATAGAAAGTATTGGAAGCGCAATGGACTGTCTTTGTCGATTTTTTCGTAGATATCGGCTATAACGGTTCCTATTGCATGTTAATAATTCATTTATTTCATTTTTTTTTATACGTTCTTGCAACCGAAGCTACTAAAACTCATGAGGTTCCTTACAAGATGGCAGCACTTGTTATCAAGTGAAATGATTGATTTGACTTTTCCCCTGTAAAACAAATATAAATTCTACTTAATTTATTGAATTGTCTATTTTTGGTCTATTTTAACCTATTAATGGTCTATTTTTAAATAAATTCGATTTTAATAACTTGTCTTAACTGCATCTTTTCATATTACGATAAGCTTTTAAAAATATGAAATTGTTTTAAGTTCCTTTAAAAGTTCTTATAACCTTAAAGCTCCAGGTTAGTGTCCATAACATTTATGAAATAATAAGTTTGGTAAATATCGTATCTAATCAAATCAAATCATTTATAGTTTGAAATGTATTTATTCATGACCGTTCGCAATGTCCGGACGATTTATAAATTCCATATCTAGTCCGATAAAAATACGCGTTGGCAGCTGGCGATTTGTCAATGAAGAAATAATCACCTAAAACTCTGTGAAAAATATTATTTAAAAATTATTAAATTTCTAAAAAAAAGTTCGCGAGACAGGAATATCCTCCACAGAATAATAATTACCACAATTTTTAATCAACTCTAGTTATTACTGAAAAGAATATGACTAATCAGAAACTATTTACCCAACCGTATTTTATTGAACGTAGAAACAAAAAGGGAAATCCATCTATCAGTTTGTTCTAATAAAGTTTGAGAACGTCTTCCTATGTTTTGACAATAATATACGAAAAGCAAATAAATCGTGTAAAGCAAGAATCTATGGAATTGTGTAAACTTAAATTATTCTTTAATTTTAATTTTCGGTTTGAATAAGATATTCTTATTTACTCAACACCTGCTTTGAACATTTATAACGCCCATACTAGATATTGATACATAAATAAAAAAATCAATTACACGCCAGCCTTATTGTTTCGAAGAAGATTGATTTTTTTGAGTCTCTAAAATCTTAGCTGTAATAATGATTGCTAACAATATTTACCTTTTAGTATACGGATACTATCTTTAAAAACATAAAAGAAGTTACCCCTTATGGTAGGTGGTGATCAATTGCCACATCATGTCTTTTTATTAAATAATAAACCATTATACAATACTGTACAGCACATTACTGCACTGTATTGCGTAATACATATTTTGCAGATTTAATCTCAAGAGATAGACTTACCATAGGAAAATGAAACTAGCAACAAGAGTTTTGTTTTACGTCTGAAACGATGATTCTGTTCCTCGTTCTTTTGTTAATGAAGACACATATAGCCATTCGTGCTTATAATCTAATAATAAGGAAAGTGATTTCGAAGTAACTATTTCTGCGAATATCGTAAAGGGTTGTCATAAAATCACATCAATATCAGAGTTACATGCCATTTATTCTAAATCACAATACCATTATTAACACGTTAAGTGACCACATAATTTTAAAAGGAAATCCCGTTAAAGCCACGGGCTGGTATCGCGGTATAGCAAAGCAAAGCGCACCACTACCTAGTTTTAAAAAAAATCTATTAAAATTTTATTTAAAAAATGTTTAAGTGCATTAATAATAAAATATCATGTTATTTGAAAATTAAGTCGACCAAATAAATATTGATGACAACTTTTTACTGTCGCGGCGGAACGAAAAGTTATGTCAGTCACCAATGACTGACGTGGCACTCGATGTGTTAATCACGATCCTGAAATTTTCGAAAACGTTTAGTTTCCAAAGAGTGGGTAAATGAATATTTATTTATTTACGATCAAGCAATTTATGCCGACTATAAACTTTATGTATAGGAAAATGAACCACTATAAGAAAATACTTAATTTTTTTATTAATTTAATCAAAAATTATTCTAAGAATAAATTTATTCGCAGCATTTTGGAGTTTATATAATTAATATAGGTTATAAAATATATATTAGTAAAATAAATATATATCAAGGTTATAAAAGAATTTTCATTTTGGCAAAATAAGAAATCCATTTTGTTCAAATCAGATGGTAATGTTGCATAGTTTACGTGGTGTGCTTAAATGTCGAACGCAAACCAGATGAAACAAGAGAAGCCGGTCTGCCCGCCGCCTGAGAGCTGGCTGCTGGTTATGAATAATGCATTACTTAACTGATACATCGATATCCATTTTAGTACAAAATATTTATTTAATTACATCTACAGTTCCACCATAAGAAAGCGATTTAATGCCAAGGCGGTACACTATGCCGATCAATCGGTGGTGTAGTATCAAATGGGGAAATTGTAGGTAGATCTATGATGAAACAAATAATTTCGACACGGTCATTAAAAGCTTGCTTTACCTAACCAAAAAGTAATATTAAGTGAATATTTTGAACGTGATTTGGTATATAATATAAACGGTAGGTTGTACTGTGATAATATTTAGCATTTGTTGTGTGATGTGAATACAACAATTAAATATAACGATACATGTAAACAGCATAATTATAATTATTACAAAACTGTTGATGTTTTATTGCACAAGTTATATATTATGAACAAGCCTGAGTGATGAGTTTTTCACGCTGAAGGGAAAACCACAGGCAATAATGACTTGCATGAATTTTTTTTTGTCCGCCTTAATGCTTAAGAAGCATCAATTGAGTTAATTTTTTTGTATAAAAGACCACCATTACATTTTCCTCAATGCAAGGTAGAAAGTTACATCAAAAATAACATTAAAATTAAAATAGTTTTGAATCGATTAATGGCGACATTCAATAACTATAACGTAGTTAGAGAAGATTTAGGTCTCATCTCACTGAAGGTAGCAAGAAAGGCTATTTCGATTGCATTAACCTTTCCTTAAAAAGATATTTTTAATCATACCTGAAAAGGTCGAAAGCAAAATATCAGTTTTATGAAATTCTATTTATAATGTATTAATTTTATTTCTGTCTTCACATAGCAAAAAGGAAAAGAATAATATGAAATTGTATTTTAAAAATGTTCGTAATAATTATTTACGAAAACTAACTTCCAAGGACGTCAAGAGGTTGACTGTTCCAAGAATAAATTCGTGCCGTTAAGGATTTTGAGTCGTGTAAGAACAATTACAATTGTAAAATAAATAAAAAAAATAAATGTAACACACTACAGATATTTTTGTAATATATTAATTTGTGAAATCCTTTAATATTTTGAATTTATATTTATTTCTTAAAAAAAATATTAACTTTATTACAAAATCGTTCTTTATTGAGATTAAAAAAAAACATTCCAGTGTTTGTCATGAACAGCAAAATAAAGTTTTGGCTTTTCTATTATGTAATTTATGTTTTATAATAAAGCGTTGTTTCTTTATTGTCCTCCCTAAAGTTCTTTTAACTTGCGTGCAGTTCGATGACCTTTTATGACATTATAACAACGTATGCAAGGTAATTGTGGAACGTGGGTCGGTAAAAATCAATTTATTCTGAGAGATATGGTTATTGTTTATACAATTGGGATGATATGCCTATTAGCCTATTTTTAAAATTAACGTATATATAAATTAACGATTTTCGCGACACAAAATTGTCGTTGCTTTAACTAAGTAATTGCACTGTTAAAGAAATTAAAGAATCTCTGAACCATGAAAAGAATATGAACGATATCTGGTCATTCCGCATAAGAAAAATCGCGTCGAATTGAATTAAACACGATCTTTGGCCTTCTGTTTGTCTTTGCTATTGTAGTTTGGCGATAATTCAATTCACTGACTTGTATATAAATTTATTAAAAATTAATTGACTGAATTAAGTACAATTTATATTTGTATCTATAATATTATTATTTTTTTCAGATCGCTATTGATGGCGTTACTTTGCATCCGGGGCGACTGGTATCTATATCTCTGGCTTATATACTGTAAGATCTATTCGGCCATTGTATGGCTGGTGGGCAATCACTGCCGCGGAGCTGATAAGGGGCGTGCGGTGATAACCGCCGGAGTCGGCGGGCAGTCGTCTGGAGGCCTCCACAGAGTGCGCACGCGTCGCAAGAGAGCGCAGCATCACCGTGTCAAACACACAGTCGCGTTAGTGAGGAGACCGTCTTTAAGGCGAATAGTTATGGCACCGGGGGCGAGCACCGCGCACACCATGATGGAGGATAAAGAGAAAGCGCTCCACGGATCCCTGGCTTCAGGTAAGTCGTACTGTAAGCGAAGCACCTAACGTGTAACAAAGCGTTTGTCTTTTCTTGGCATCCGTTTCAGGGTGCTCGTATTATTCAAACCAAACTTTGTAAATTTATAACGAAAATATTTCAGCGCAAGTTTTTGAAACGCTTCTGACACAAATTTCCATTTCGCCGAAGCGTTCATGATCCGTTTGTCTTTTTTCTCTTTCACATTGTGTCGTTAATTCAAAAGAAAATTTATACAAAACTGAGAAAGGAAATAAACGCGTACTTTAGAATTATGCTTCATAAACAAAATGAGTCGTACGAGTTTTGCAAGCCAGTTCACGGTAACGCTGAATATGAATTAATGAAAATCGTTACGGCTACGTGACATAATTTATTATTCGCTGGCCGAGCAGTTGAATTTACTTTAGAACAAGTCATGAACTAAAATTTCGTTGGCCAATCTCTTCCGGGCTTCCGGACCCCGCTGTTCGTCGAGGTCACCGTGCAGGATCGGTATTGAAAAATAATTGCATTCCTCACTAAATACTCCTCAGGTTTAATTAACGCTGTGAAGTTTTATCTTCATTTATTGTTCAAATTGTACCAGCCAGTAACAGGTTGTAAAGGTTTTTAAAACTCTTTTGCAACAAAAATGTATTTATGTCTAGATTATTTTAAATTACATATGTTTCTATTACAAAAATATCGCCTACTTATTTGCATTTTACAATTTTACGAGCTATTTTACTTCAGCTAAAATCTAGTGAATAAATGATAAGGTTTATAACTAATCACAACCTTGAAAGTTTTAATATTGTAATTCGTGATTCTACTTTTAGTTACCTATTAATAGTGTTTTATATATTTTTTTTCTATATTCTATTATGAATGTACTCCATTGTTGGTGTAACGGGAATGACTTAATTTATATTTTCAGTATCGGTACGATTGCATTCCATTTAGAGATTTATTGGCGTCATATCAAACGTCATTTTTATTTGGGTGTGTTATCAATTAGTGATCATACGATCGCGAGAAAAGAAACGTTGCCTAGAATCTGGTTGTTCTGTTCATTACATTGATGATATTTTAAGAATCTATAATGATCTATCAAATCTGTGTGTGTTGTAAAATCTCATTAAGAAGGTTAGAAAACAATAACTATAATATACACTTGCACAAAACGATACAGATATTGCTTCAAATCGCATCAATACACTTCTTTTGCGAAGAGATTGATCTCCATGCAATTTATATAAAAATTAGTACGGGATAATGTTCGGTTTCTATGAGTGTCTACCACACGATACAAAGCCAAATTCCTTTCGGTGCTTGATTGGCAATTTTAGACTAGTGAGTTTCCACTTCTTACTACGCGCAGCTAATTCGGAGAACCATTTATTGTGTACGCTATTTCTGTACAAATACGACTTACACCCAAAAAAAGAGCCCTACGTCTTACCCAAATTCAGCTAAGCACCGCGATGCTGATCACATTAGCCGCTCGCTCATTTTTTTTACTTTTCCTATAACAATATTACCTGTTACTTATAGAGAGATAAACCTCGAAAATTTAGTAATACAGTTTATAACTTTAATTTCAATACTCCTAAAATATATTAGTATACTTTGTCAATCTAAAATCACTGGCAACTTCTGTGGATAGTGGACAAAATGCAAAATATCAAACCAACCTCGATTGTTATACCTATATTTTACTCTGTTTTACGTTTAAGAATCTTAAATAAATCTATTATGGTATGATTAAATATTTGTTCATTGCATTCACACTTTAGGTATGCATTTCAGAATTAAATTTGGCTAAGGAAAACGAAATAAAGTATGAAATCGTGACAATTCTAAATTAATTGCAAAATATGATGCCAAGGAAAAACAGGCCGATCTAAAAAAATGCAGTAGTTACAGTATTTAGGTTTTTCTAAGAAAAACAAAACAAAGCATTTCTGCCTGGTTAGCTAGCAGCTTGTACAGCCGCTATTTAGCTTTGCTGTATTTTGGCAGTCGTATATGTAAGGGCCAGAATATTCTGCGCGTGTACACTATATCATCTATGGCCTCATTATTCCTTAACATCATATATGGGGACCAAGTTTTAGTCTATTGCCGATTATAAATGAATAACGGTTGTTTGACATTTAAGGCTACGGCTGGTTTTCATCTACAATAACCCGTGCATCAGAAGGTATGGCACCGAGCCAATGAACATTTGCTCCCTGTGTGGCTTGCACTCGACGCATACCAACAATTATAAAGCAACTCGCAATGTTCACCTACACTGCACGTATATGCGACGTGATACTTATGCGACGTGATACTGCAGAAACCTGGAAATAGATTGAACTGGAACTTAATTTTTCTGTATACCTATATATAATAAACCCAAAGTCCTGACTGACCTATATAACAAAGTACGGCTTAAACCGCTGGTTCTAGAGACGGGAAATTTAAAGGATGTTTTATTTGCCATCTGTAGGTTTACCAATGAAGAGTTTTTAGGAATTAATTTTTTTATTCTGTATCGGTGGAATCAAAAATTAGTAGACATACTGAAGGGCAATTTATCAAAATATTAAATAAATTATAATAATTGTTACGCCCAGACAAGCGGGCGCGTGACGGCTAGTACTTTATATTTACGATGTAAGCGAATCTAACTGGAAACATTGTCCTATGAGCACTTTCAGTTCTTGGAACTAATTCACATAAAAATCCAGCTCGAAATTGCATGACATATTTTCCTTATGCATAATGTGCTGACACAATTGCCTTCGTTAAACGTTTACTAACATCGATGTATTAAATTATGATTATAACGTCATTATTTGTAAATCTGTGTTACTTTCCCTGTTCAACAAATTTTTTGTCGCTTTTACCTACATTTATTTTTAGTCGAGTTTAATTTTGGTATTATTTGATGTAATCGTTGTTACTTAACACTTAATAATATAACTAATAATCATTTATAGCTAAATTTACATTATTTTAATTAAGGCTGAACCTAAATCTATTTAATAAGAAATCACTTAAATTTTTTTGAAAGACACAAAGATCAATATTTTCTTTAATCAACGATCAATGAACTTAAAAATTATGTAACGACGTGGAATATTACTACTTACGACTTTACTGTTATTATTTTAAAACTTTATTTTTTTATCTACAATGGTCTGATACTTTGACCAGAATTTCACATGATGTCATGTATCAAGGGCCGACTTGACGTCTTGATTAGTCAGGCTCTCATATGCTTAATATTTCACTTACCTTTAAATTTATTTTGTTCCCTTTAGTACATTTTTGTGTTTTTATTTTTGCTTATGACGGGATATCGTATTGGAAATATTTAATCTGATTTCACAAAACAAAGGTTATTCGAGCCGTCTTCTATAATCTTGGAATGATTACATGCATTGTACAGAGTTGCGAGATAGGTCAATTGCCTTGAGCTGTCGGCAAGCTGCTTGGCCGAACACAATTGAACTTTGCGCTTTGCGTTCAAAAATAGATGACCGGTGTTCGAGTCCCTGTAGCATTTTTATTAGTATGAAATATGACAATTTAAGACGTCAAAAAAATAAACAATAATATCAAAAAAAAATCTAAGCAAATATATTCTGACCGTTATCTTCCAAATTATTTAAATAACGACAACTCACATTGTAACGTACCAAATGCACGTACGTTAATATTAAAACTTAATAAATAGTATCTCATGACATGTCGAATAAAGTAAAATTATAAACAAGCCTTACCGACGACTCCTGATGACGTCAGACCACGCCCCTGGCGCTAATGACGTCCGACATTTCAATAGACAAAATATAAATCGGATTGTACAGAGTATTAATTTATTTCCGTTAAAGAAAACCATTCGAAAACCAGTTTTTTTAATATTTTATGATAATGTTATAGAAACTGTTTCCAGATAGAATGATTGCTCAAGTTTATATATAAATAAAAATTGTTGTTCAATAACATCAGCAAATGTGTCCAGTCATGGCCTAAAATTATTATTGTAGAACTCTGAACTCTATAGATTCACAAACAAATCTTAAAGCTCTGATATACTTTGAAATTCGAGTTGTTTTTTTTTTTCATATACTGCTATCGCGTTGTGCCCCCAGCGGTATTATCGGTGGGCGTGTTGTCACGTCGTTATCTAACTTTGACAAATATGTAGATGTTTGCCACCTATGTTGACACGGCATGAAATCGTTGTCAGTGACGTAATCGCGATTAAAACTCTATTGGAATTACAAATATAAACATCTATCACTACTAAATAAAAGTAAAATAATGAGACAAGGAGAATGTACATTTGAAAGTAATAAGTCATGTGCCGGCCCATAATAATGAGGTGCTACTTAGGCTCTTTTTAAATTTGTTATGATCTAACACTTGGCTTCGATTTCACCTAATGTTAAGTGACAAAGAGATTGTGATGTGTTTTCTGTGTTATTGGTGGTATATCTAGTGGAGGTAGCTAGAGGCGGGTTTGAAAAACCCTACCACCATCCATACTCCACTAATCCTTTGGCTCGGAAATCGAACCCAAGACCTCTGCGATGCAAGGCTAGCGCCTAAACCACTACGTCACGGAGGTAGTCATGCGCCACAGTGAAACTATTGGTATAGTTAGTTACTGCTTATGCTCGTCGCCTTGAGACAATGAAACATATAGAGCAAGAGGGGTTTCTAAAAACTCTACTATCACCCAAACTCGAATACTCATATGTTACGTTTAAGCTTCAAAGCTTTTCATATCAGTAATATTACTTTGCTACAAATATTTTAACCTAACAGTAATGCTTGCTTACTGATATTTGGATACAAAATAACTCCCTTGGTGTCGCAGTAGTTTATTGCTTGTCTTGTAACATATACATAACATAGCTAATACTTTCGATGTCAGCTTGCTGTCTTTATAACAGCATTACATTGTTAAGCAGTTGAACATACTAAAGACGGAACATTCTGGGCAAACACACTTCACTGTCAACGGTCTCATTGTTACTTAACACATTATCGACTGGTGACGAAAAAATTCTCTCATCACGTTGTGTTTTTCTTATTTAAAAATGATTTAATATATAATGTATAGTTAAAAAACTGAATAATTGTCTGAAAGGACGAGTCGAAACGACGCAAAGCCTAAAAATCGGCTAACGGTCGAAAAAGTTAACATTGCTCTTATAAAATTATTATTACCGGAGTAATACAAAAATAGATACATTTTAAAACGAATAAATAATTTTACGTATTCGACATGCGTGTGTGTGTACACCGGTAATAAAATTGTTTACAAATAATACAATGGAACATTTGGCACGGTTATTTTGTATTTCACAAATGTAAAGGATGTTGTAAAAACATTTTTGCGTAACTGCAAGTACGGTAAAACAGTACACAGTTTTAAAAACCATAAATCGTCATCGTAAATAGAAGTAATGTTATTGCTATTTGTAAACTGATAACAAAGATTACATTTCTGCTTATGAAATAGTCTAAACTAGTTTGCCAACTTTTATTAAGAATAAAATGTAAGTAAATACGAAACAATATTATTTTTGGTTATAGTACTAATGTAGAATTAAGAATTTTATGAAATAAATACTTAAATATAACAAAGGAGAAGCGCTTTTTAGAATGGTACGAACTAACACTGCTCTGTTTAAAAACTTATGTTGATCATCTTTAACGTGTAGTAGGAGACCAGTTTAGTCTATATCTATTTTTAACTTTGTGTGTGTTTGTTTATTGTAAACATATTATAGGGCTGACCTAAAGGGAAGTGGAAATAAAATACGCTGGATTGATATCGTGGAATACATCCTACTTAGTATTAATAGTTGCTTCCGTAAAAAAATAGTAGTTCAAAAAATTTATATAATGATAACTTTCAACCTTATTCGAATACATTAAAATTTATAGCAGCATCATAAAAATAATAAGTATTGTTTATGAACACATGAAATGTATGGATGTAACTTTCAATTTGATGCAAACTTGAACAATTATACCTTTGGTTTAAACCGTCGACAAGAGGGAGGTATTCAATTCCATGCTAATATATATTTTTTTCGTTTCTTTCACGGACCACATATGTTTACTGAGTCAATTCTATTAAAATTAGCTAATTTCGCAAAATTAATGAATGAGATCCCAACATAGTGTTATAACACTAAGATTGATTGATGCATCTATTTATAATTTCTATTCAACGTTTCGTTTATATAGTCGATGTTTATCATTGGATTTATTTTTCAAGGAAACATAATTGGGTAAGTACCAGATGGTACATTATTTTAAATAATAATTCATTACATTTATTGCAACCAACAATATGCTACTAATAAAAATAATAATTAAAAAAAAAGTTTTATTTTGATCGTTGCGGTGTAGTATTTGAAAAATTATGTAATTTAAACGTTCCGAAATAAGATCATTTCGTAATTTATGATTTATGTGGCTTCAATGTCATCTATCGCAGGAATTCTCCATAGGGTCACTGAATGCAGCGTCAAGTGACCGAGTGATTGCGTATCACGCAATGGCGACACGTCTAGCTTGCGTGAAATGCACACGTCATTTTTCACATTGATCTATGCAGTTTCATTCATATAGAGAAAGCTAGAGTTAGCTTTATACAGATGTATGTACAAACTTCGTGTTCAAATTTTATTTTCAATTACATAATCCTTTACGTCAATGATCTGATGCTGGTTATTAGAACCACAAAATTATTTCTTGGAAAACAAGAAAAGTAATTATATTTAGTCTCTTGGTCTCGATCAACTAGTTTAACCAGAAATAAGTCAATATAAAGGTGACTACTTTGATATCCATTAAGTTATAAAAGGC
>DWQX01004189.1:0-15635 GCA_018245475.1 Pharmacophagus antenor
TATTTGTAACACTTGCTTTCTTTTATTTTGTTTCATGTGTATTTTTTGTCTTATTTATTTTCGTTATGCAATAAAGAATATTCTATTCTATTATAAGGCAAGTCAATTACCTAGTAGTATACAAATATTATATAATGAACATTTTTTCGTTAATAATATTGCTTCCTATAGACTCTAAAAAGTTACGTATAACAATTTTATGGATATTAATATATTAATTAATTAGAGGTACAAAAACTATTCATTAATTGAAATTAAAAGAAAACTGCAAAGTAATTAAGCAATTTTTATTGCCTTGACTACAAATTACTAATGTGGAAAAAATCCCGACGCCAAGCTTTTCAGATAAATTTGCTTATTCTCAATCATTATTTTCCACACCATTGCTTTAGATTTTATAAAAGACCTTTCATTATCAACAATCATTATCACCGCTTTTGGGCGCCTGTCTTCAAAATCTTGTAGGGTTTTAATAATAGACATAAGTATTATACGCGGATTCAATTGGGCACCTTTCATTTGCCAGGAGAAACAATTATCATAAGCACCCTTATAAAATTCATCAGTTAGAGCCAAATCATTATTTTCGGTATCATAATTATTTACATTTTTCATTAAGCTTCTCATATACAACATATGAACTGCATTTCCGTCTTTAATTAAATTTCTCGAAATTACTTCATTCGCGTTCTGAGAAGTCGCATTATTGCATTCGTTGTCATAGAATATTGATTTCCCGAGAACATCTGTTACAAGACACATATGCATATACAATTTGTTTTGATTATACTTACCGAATTTCCTTGCAAGACCTACATTAAACGTATATTAAAAATATTATTTATGCATCGTAATGAAGTAATCTGTAATAGCATTACAAACTACATAAGTGCAAATACAGTATCACTATATATTTACTTCCATTATGACGTGTAAGTTAAGCGTAAAAGATTTCTTATTTTTCGATAGTCTTACGTTATAGCAACAATAAAAGTGTTTACCACTACCAAAAATACTTTGTAGCTCGTCAAAAGGTACACACACAAGGTAGCACAGTAAGGTCTATTAAAAGCTTTTTTTATTGGTTATGGGCTAACATTAGGCCTTGACTTTACGTGATGTTAAATAACAAAGAGGCTGTTGATGGCAAAGCGTGTTCGCTCAGAATACACCTGACTATATAATACCTTTATATAGATATTGTTAAGGGACTACAATAACAAAACACGCTCACAGAGCCACACGACTGCGTACGGATGTACACTGACTCACACACGCACAAACACACCTACGTACACGTGCATAGTACCTCGCCAACTGCTTTCGCAGATGCACTGCCCGGTGACATGATGGCAGCCGAGCGAGTTCTCCGCGCAGTCGCAGCGGAGCGCGCAGCCCGCACCGAAAAAGCCGGCAGTGCAGCGGCGCTCGCAGCGCGCTCCCACGTAACCCGCGCCGCACACGCACTCGCCTGTAATAACGGACGATAAAAAAAAAAAAAAATTGATAACCATGAAATTGATACTTTTCTCATACTACTATTACAACCACTACTTTTTTATCAACTCATCAAAGAAGGCAGTTAAAATTTTAATGCTTTTAGTGCCTCCATAGCACAACGTACTACTGATTGTCCTGATACGGAGGTTCCGGAACTCAGTTTGGTTCCTAGGCCATATAATGGGTGACGGGACATGATTTTTCGAACCCTTCAGGTTAGCTTTCACTTTTCGATTCTTCTTTCTTAGATTTCTTTATCACGTTAAATTGATATCAAGTGTATATACCCTTATAAATTACAAAGTACCCTTATAAATAGTTTTACCCTTTGCATTCGATTTATTTTTCAAAGTTATTAGGCATCAACCTATAATTATTTTTAGCTAAAGAATATAACGTAATTGAGAGTGATACAATTCGGCCTATTATATTCATAATAAATATATCATTTTTATTCCTTATAATCTTTTACGTTATGATACTTTTTAAAATAAATTCCATCATGCAGAAAAGAATGTCAGCTATGTAACCACCAGTGTAACATACGAGTGAAAAGAATTAAAGAAACGCGTATTGTACTTTGTAATTATACTTTGATCTATGGAAACTCCTAAAGGCTCATGCCGATTTCAATAATTTCTTTGCTACTCTTTTAGTTTTAATTCAGTAAAATCCGTTGTATCATTTCTATAAGTTTTGTTTTATTTTTATTCACATTTAGGTAGTTTTTGGGCATAAAACACTTTTTCTATTTACACTTCTGCTACAAAAAGTTTACTTTCATTTAATTATTATTAATGGCTATAATAAAAAATTCGATTATAAGTAAAGTAAATTTATCATAAAGAAACTACTTAGGAGACTAACCATTAACAGGATTACATGGAGCATTATTTTCACAGTTACAAGGCTGTCGACATTTAAGACCAAATGTTTTGCCATCACATGGTCGATCACATTTCAAACCATCAAACCTGTAATAAATAATATTTTTAGTTACATATTTAAACCATGAGTCATTTATTATCATCTATTTTTACAAATGACTAACATACACCTTACATAGATAAATACGTTTGAGAAAAAATAAGTTTTAATCAAAATGTGAATTCAATTTCTAGTGGCTTTTGTTTAGGCATACGTAACACGAGACGCCTCTTAACCTGATAGCACGTCTATCTACGCAGGGCAGTTCAAGGCAATCGGACGCGAAAATCGGCCTAAGTGGAGTTCTTTGGGAGAGGATAATGTCCAGCAGTAGAATTCTGTAGAAAGTAATGATGCGTATAGCGCTCACCCGGGCGGGCAGTCGCACTGTCCGGTCTCGTGCGAGCAAGTCGCGTTGTTGAAACACTGGCAGGTATCCGCGCAGTTATCGCCGTAGTGCGGGAACGGGCACGGCTCCTCACACCGCAGGCCGCGATAGCCCGGCGCGCATAAGCACGAACCTACGTACGGGATATTGATTTTTGAAATATTGAAATTGAGATATTCAAATTACCACTTGTACGAGTTCTTTGATTTTTAATGAATAATTGCAAATAATGAAAGATAATATTTAAGTTTTTTTTTCATCTACAATAGACTAATATTTTAACTGAATTTAACACTATATTAAGTTACAATAAGACAAGATATCGTGGTGTGCTTGTCCTCTCATATGATGATAGCCAGAAAACAGTAATGTTGTTATGGAAGTAGATTGACAATATGAGCTATTCAGGCAAGATTCAAAATATTCTACAATTACAATTCAAACATTCGCACGCACGTACCTCAAATTGATTACCAAGGTAAGGCTTTTTTTATCGGTTATGGATTAACACTTGACCTAGATTCCATCTGATGTTAAGTGACAATGAAACCGTTAGTGAAGCGTGTTCGCCCAGAAAAACTCCTGGGTCTCACATGTATTACTCTCAAAACAGCAATGTTATAGGGGCACATTGACATAGAGGGTATCAACTAGCCATGCGGCCTTGTAAAACCTTACCAAATTGCAAAGGTAACCCCAAGGAGATAAATGTAAATGTTTCCCTCTAATTAACATTCTTTAATCTAAAATTTTACTATCATGTGAACACAAGATCAAATAAAAATTATAGCTCTTGTATGTGTACGTAGCCAGCTATAACGTACACAGACAGAAACATACGAATGCAGTATACCGTTTACGGGCGAGCAATGTCCACTATTTTCGCAGCGGCAGGTGGAACGACAACCCTTGCCGTACGTGAGCAACGGGCACTGCCGCAAACACGTCTCCCCGCCCCAACCGGCCGAGCACTCGCAGGCGCCCGTCCAGGGATCACACCTTGAAATATGAAATTGTGTTAGATTTATTTACAACGTACATACAAATAATAACGAATTTCTTGATCGTTACGAACGAACGTTTTGATCTTTAACTTAACTAGTAAACAATGTGCAATACAGAAAATAATGGTAGTATAATAAAATAATTAAAAATAGACGACATCAAAATTATCTCGTTATGATAATACGACAGATAAATTAATTTGTTTTAAATATGGTTTAAAAATTTAGATTTTTGTGCACATAAACTAATAAGATGACTATTTTATGATTGTTATTGAAATCAGCTACAGCCGACGTGTTTACATTATACACGAAGCGTAAATACAACTACAATTTCTCACGCCCATGGTTGACTGACAGGTAATGCTAAAAGGAATCAAATAATTTTATTATATTGCCTATTATATCCCTAGAACTATGTTATATTTTAATGAATGCATCAATTTCTGCTCCACATGTTAATGTGTGAAGATTACTGCTAATATTCGCTATTGCATCTACTGCTAAAAAATCAAAGTTTTCTCTTTTTTTAGTCTGCGCAAAGTATAAGACAGATCGCTCCTTCTAATGCGAACGCTAGGGAGACAAATATGACGCCACTCACATATCCGTAGTGGCGGGGTTGCACTCGCAGTCGCGATCGCAGCGCATGCCCCACTTGCCGTCTGCACACGCGCGCTGCGAACACCGCTCGCCGCGCCAACCGGGCTTGCACGCGCACGAGCCGTTACGCGGTGAGCACTCACCGCCGTGTTCACACGAACACGTGCCCAGACACTCCACGCCATACGTGCCCAACGGACACGGGTCTACACACTGAAACGAAAAAAAAAAACACATAACTGTAAAACAACTTATTGAGCAAATATAATAAACTTATTTATATACAAAAACCAATAGTTGGAGTATCATAAAACGACAACAGCCATTTAGCTAATAAACTATGGTACAAGTTTTACTTATAACTGATTAATATTATTTTAAACGCTAAATTACACTACTAATGTTTACTAACTAATAATTACTAAGTATTGGATTATGGTCCACTAATTCTTTTGTGTGATTTTGAAACATGGAACAATCTCACAGAATAGTACGTAATACAAGTTAAGAATTCATATAAGGACAAATATTCTTACACAGTTTTATCGATAGTGTGTAAATGGTGCAATAGACTGTAGACATTGTTACCTTTTCTCCAGTAAAGCCAGCCTCACATTGACAATGACCAGTAACGTGGTGACAGCCAGCCCCATTTGCACATTCACAGGTCTTTTGACATTGATCACCAAAATACCCAGCGGGGCATCTGGAATTAAAAGAAAATAAAAATAAATTAATCCTCATACAAATTCATCATAAATATTTTTTTTTACAACTTATATGTCATGATATCCCATTGTTACCTATAATTTATACTCACTTATTTGCACAAACCTCTCCCGTCCAACCACCTGTGCATTTACACTCTCCGGTGATAAAGTTACATTTTCCATTATTTTGACATCTACATAGTTGTTTGCAAGGTTTATCGTTCGGACATTTTTCTTCACACCTGTAAACATAAATTAAAGTTAACATAAGACACGAATGTTTGTTACTGAAGCCATAATTTTTAAAATATTTGATCATCCTAAATTGTTGCTACAAGCAATAATTATGGTTTGTCAATTTCAATACTTAATTTCATGTTTTTATAATAATTAAAAGTATAATCAGATTCAGCACCCATTACATTTACGATAATGGCGTTATCGAATTGATCTTGATAAGTTTTTTATTTTACCAGTTAAAAGTCATTGAAAGAATAAGTTGCATTAAATTATTGAATAAATGAAGTATGAATTTCTGTTGCATTCTAACACAGTTGATTCCATTCAGGAAATTAGAAAAAATTAGGCCATTAACGCATCAAATCGATCGAAAACTTTGTTCAAGCATAAACAATTTATAATCTAAATTTGCGTATCCCTTCTTATATTATACGCAAACCATACTAACAAGGGCCCCGTGAAGCCGGGCGCGCAGTCGCAAGCCCCACTGGCCGGGTCGCATGCCGCTCCGTTCTGACACTGACACCTCTGCTGACAACTATCGCCGAAGCTGTCGAGCGGGCAGGGCCGCTCGCACGCGTCGCCGCGCCATCCTGGCGCGCACGCGCACTCGCCCGTCAACGGCTCGCAAGTGCCACCGTTGAGGCACCTGCATTCGTGCTGACAATTGCGACCCCATTTACCGTCGGGACAAGCTAAGAAAATATTAAAATTTAGTTTCTTCTGCTTGAGTCATTATCATCTATTATAAAGCGATAATTTTATGTTAGATAAGTACATCTTTTTTTTACTAAATTAATAATTACAAAACAGAAAATTTCTTACATTTGTGAATAATAATATAAAATATATTGCACATATAACCAATTCGAGTCTATGAATATATATTGACTTTTCTTAATGCATCAGCATCTACATTACCACAATAAAAAACAAATTGTGCTAATAAACCAAAAACAAACAAATCAATCCACGAACTGTATCAGACAACTTGAATGACTAACGTGAGTAAATCCAATTAGAATCAGTCGGATGCATAATTGACATCAATTGCGTTGTAAAATTGTAAGGGCGGGTTGCGTTTAACTCACATATATCACAGGCGGGACCCCCGTATCCGTGGTCACACGCACACGTGTTAGGCGCGACACACTTGCCGTGTACGCACGACTCAACGCACACAGGCACGCACTGCTTCCCCTCCGAGTCCGGCGCGTATCCTGCACAGCACTCCTCCACGGGTCTGTGCTTCACTAAGGTTTGCGTTTTGAAAACCTCACGAAACTGTATTTTGTACTTTGAACATCGCGGCGGTACGCTGAAACACCACGCGTATTCCTTCACTTGATATGGTTGTTTTTCCGAAACTCTTATTGTTGTTGTGTAACTGTAAACAAAAAAAATGTATGAAAAAGCATACGAAATAGTTGGAAAAATATATATTACAATGAAAAAGTTACTAAATTTTAAAAGTTTTTAATAGTTAGTACAAAAATTACATATTCTTACCGATAAGAAAAAATTATAATATCACTAAAGGATAAAAATTTACATATATGTGGGTTAAAGTACATCGTTTTTACATTTACTTCCGTAATCGCTTGAATAAACGATGTTACTTTCTTCGTTAAGGAGTGATAAGTTCTAAATATTGAAATTTAAAACGATTATTGGATGACGCTTATGAATGACTATTTATGTTATTTTAATAACCCCGCAAAGACAGTCTGGCATATGTTGAATCGTAGGAAAAAATATTCCATGTGTTTACTATTCTATGAAAAAACCAAAGACGAACCAAGTGAGTGCGTGTGCCAAATTTTAATGTGTAATTCCTCAATGATGACTAAGATGATAATATTTATTTAGTTTCTTCATGTTAAAAGATGTTCCTTCTACCAATGCCAATGATTTATAACTCTGTTACTAAATATTGTATAATTTAAATAAAAAAATGCTAACATAATCGAAACTTTACTTACACGTATTTAACATTCGAATGAATCAAAATAGTTTTTGAAAAATGTTGGAGAGTATATAGCGATATACATTTTTTTTTATAAAAAAATAGCGATATACCTAGGGTTATGAAAATAGACAAGGTTATACTTTATTTGTAACTGTATTTTTATTTCTAAATTGCTTATTATAAACAGATGCCGGACATAACATCGATTCTCCGTTCCTTCTATGCGCTTAACACGGTCGGGTCGATATCATTGACCCGCTTACAATTTTGCAAGGTGTAAGGTTTTACCAACGGAATTAGTTTACTTACAACATTTACTTAGGGATTACTTATACCTATCAGATTACGGTTTTAATAGTCGTTTCGTTTCATACGTATAACTTATTTAATATATTAGGTAACTTATAGTTGTGGTATATAATACGAGCAACATACCTAAAATAAATGTTTCACTTATTTTCTGTTTGTAACATTATTAACAAATTTGAGACGAGTTTTTTGAATATTTTTTTAAAACAATTGTTTTCTTTATACAGAACGTGCAATATTCATTTCAAAGCTCGTTTACTTTACAAATTAAACGGAATGATTGATAGTTTCTTTTAATTATAATTAAGAAGAATTATATATTGGGTGTTGATTGATGTAATTTAAAATTTAATAACTTCGGATAAATTTTGCGCACACGATGTGCAACAGTTCACAAATGTGTTAAGTTATTCACTTAATTCACATTTATAAAGTTTATTTTCAAAAACCTAACGAGTTAAATTCGAAATAAATACGTTGGTTTAACACTAATCATACCATAAAGTGTCAAATGACCCATTTTAAACTTTTGCATTGATAATACACGAATTATTTTTTACTTCTCTATGTTAAACTTTATGACTTTTATTGACTTATTGAATCTACTGTTGTTATTTTTGTATTTTTTTGTTTTGTTTATGTTAAGTAATACCGTCGTATACCATTGTTTACCACGTCGGGTCATTTGACCCTATGAAAATTGTTGGTATGATTAATGATAACAAGCAGTTAAATTTCAAAGGTAATGAATGAACTGAATTCCAATATTAGAGATGTTTTGAACCTTCCTGTGAAATTGTATTAATCCATATCAATGCAACTTCTCAGAAACGGCTATATAATGTTTCTTGTATTTGCACTACAGCGAAATGGAATGTTTGTATTATTTTTACTAACGCACATGAGACGCATATGAATTCTGGTTTATGCTGGTGAGGCAACTACTGTTCTTATAAAGATACACCGATTTTAAAACTAGAGAACATTTTGCGCATCTTAAGCCTTAATGGTCCAGAAAGCTTTTCAAATTTGATATCTATCCAAGGTCCAAGCTATTTTTTATACGGAGAGATGTATAGAAATGACAAGTGAGTAAAAAAACCTGTCGCATATCCTTAACAAATATAAAAACAATAAGAGTGCAAATAAAATTAAAATAACTTTGGCTGGCGAATAAACGGCATAGGACTTTGTACCTAAAAATTAGATGCCGCTCATATGACGGCATTGGTCTGTTAAGCGTTAAATAACGTTATCAATATTAATAAATTATATTATTATTCAATTTAAAACATCATTTAAAAATAATATCGACAAACCTGTCCCTCCATCAAAGACCTCCATCAAAATGTCTTCGATAGAGAGGCAGATTCAATCAAATTCCCTATAAAGAAATCATCACAAATCTGCTAGACATTACATTATTATTCTATTTACATATCAAATTGCTATTGTATCAATATTCACGAAAACATGTTAGTTTAAACTGTTTAAATATAATAAAGGTTGCATCAAAAGTAATTAATAATATTAACAAATTAAAGGAATCGAACTCGAGTAGCAATGGTGTTGGATATGACATAATTCAAAACTATCTTGTATAACCAATGATAGTTTTAATTATGAAGTATTATAGACAAAAATATATCTACTAAGATCACTAAAGCTGCCGTTTTTCGCTTAAATAAATATATCAATGTTTGTATGATTTACTTATAACGCTTTATTTTAACAGCAATAATGAATAATTTTTGATACAGCTCTGTCATCCATATGAATGACCAGTGTAAAAATAATTATAATATTTTACAAATCTGGTTTAAATTTGGCTCGGTAATTACTAAGGGTTACAAACCAGCCATATCTAGTTTAGTTCTTAGTCTAGACTTAAAAAAACAAAGCATAAAAATGAAAAAAATTCAACAATTTTAGTGTTATCACTAGCTTTACAATGTTTTTTAATTGAGATCATTATTTTTTAACATGTGTGCATGTATAGTTTATATGCAAGCACTTATTAACATACTTTTTTAATGTAGTATAGGAATTAATGTGACTTCATTCTGTTTGGGGAAAGTAAACCGTTTACACAGGATTGCAGAGGCCAATCTGTAAAATATATCCTTTAAATATATTCAATTTACAAAAATAGAGTAATCAATATAACAATTATAATAATCTAATAATTTGACACACAACGATAGTAAATAGTTCCCAATACCCAATGAATCATCTAATAAGTAAATTTACTCGACAGTTACAATAATTGCGAATACGACCTTTTAAACCCACCGATAGCAATAATAGAACAATACGAATAGTGTACTCTGTGTATTGTAATAAGTAATTAATCGTTTTATTAGGTAACAATTACTGCGTTATTTATTAAACAAGGTTGTCAATCGTATGAACAGGTCTACCTCAGTACAGATTGCAGAACAAAATTGGTCTTTCATTTCGTGTCATTTTTTAACATTTGTTGAATATTTAAATGCAAAAAACTAAATTTACTTCAACTGATACTTTGTGGTATTATGAATAGACAACACATTTAATATTAATTTGTTAAAAAAAAAGTTTTCATTGTTCTTTGTTGAAGATGACTACCATTTACATCTACTTTTAAAATTTGTATATTGTTTTTGAAATTTTTTAGATTTTTAAGATAATTGTTTTTTCAAACATTGCAACGGGTAATAAATATTTCACAAGTAATCCTATTTATTCAGTGCCTACAATGATAATTAGATAGAGGTTAGAGTAATCTTATACATTGTTTTTACAGAACATTCGTTGGGTTTACCTAGATATACTTAATTCATATCGTTGGAGTAGTTCTAAAATTAATAAAAAAACTACATGATAACTAGTAACGTGCCTACGGGCAACCCCGAGTCCTTACCACGAAAATATACCACATACATATTAATACATAATGTGATTTTTTTTTTCTCTGTGGTGTATTGAGACTGCACAACTAATGGTTTATACATTTTAGTATATTGTATCACCTATATAGTATATGCCGAGCTTCGCACTAATGTTAAGTAAATTGCATAATAAACTAAATAGAATAATAAAGACTTACGGTTCCTGCCTCGTGCAGACATTAGGTCCGTCGAGAAGCGCGATGACTCTTGTCACCACCACAACCAAAACAATAACCGTCCGCCGCATTATGCCTGAATCTAACACTACTTCACTATACAACCCATAAGTCTATTATACACACGATTACACAATTACGTCACAATGGCATTTGCATGATCCAACCTTAGTTATACGGCAATTGTTTACCTGCGAAAAGAAAGTGTATTCGTCAAGAAAACTTGCAATAATTGAAATAAAAAAAATATTAAATTTTCTAAAATAAATTCGAAAAGTAACATCAGCCTGGACCTACGTTACATTTTGGCGTTTATATCTATATACATTACACAGTAACGTTTACAATATTTTGTCTGCGACAGGGGTGCAGTAGTTTACCCGCTTGCCTTATAACGCGGACGTCCCGGGTTTGATTTCCGTGTCACAGGAGTAGTGGAGTCTGGATGGTGGTAGGGGTTTTCAAACCGATCTGGCTAGCAGCTACCACTCTCAATGTCAATCTGCCGCCATAACAGCACTGCTGTATTCCGGCAGTCATACATAGTAAAGCAAGATGTATTCTGGGCGAACACGCTTCGCCATCTACCGCTTCATTATCATTTAACATCGGGTGAAATCGAGGTCAAGTGTTAGCCTATAACTGATAAAAAAAAACGTTTACAGCTACTTCTTGTTTTGTTCACTTTTGTCAATGTTATTACAGAAAGTTTAGACATATAATGAACCTTTTTTACATATAGTCCAATACAATCAACACTAGATTTACCGGACCCGTCATTTTGACGGACCGTCACCGGATGAAAAGTTCCGTATACTAAGTGTTAAAGTAAATGAACATGAGTATGACAGTGTTAATGAATAAAATTAAATCAATACTTAATAAAAGTTATTACATATTGTTCTGTGTACTAAATGAACCTGTTGTTTATCTAGTATAGAATAAAGAAAAAACAAATTTACATGTGTTTTTTTGCGATAGGATTTTAAATTCAAGGTCATCGGTTGAACGGTTTTTAAATTGTTAGTTACCTGTCAACAGATGATGCTTAAACATCTATTGGCAAAACTTTAACGCTGTAATTTGAAAATATTATACATTAATTTTCACAAAAATAGTTAAATAATATGGAGATAGATATACTGCAGTGTCAAGTGACAATGGTGAGGAAATAAGAGTATAAAATAAATAATGGAAATATAAGGATTGCATACGCAAATATCTATTTTAATTAACAGTGGTACTCGGCCAGTGTACATTTATTTTATTTTAAAAAATTCTATCAAGAACAAAGCTAGTTCAGAATTGAGTATTTGACAAACTATTACGCTTACTAATACTCATAAAGCAACTTATAGCATTGTGATTGTATTTTATTGACGCCGAACATGAGGTCAAAATAATAAAGAAAGTTCACGTAAGAGCTGCCTGCTACGCCCGACGCATCATTGTCCAATAACATGTACTAACAGTAAATCGGAACACTTTCTAATTCATCAATTATTATGATTAAAGACTTCGCAATAAAATTAAAACGAATATTTGGTATCGTCTTACTTCACATTTACGAAAAAGGTAATACATTAAATACCAGACAACATAAATATTTGTTCAAAAATTAAAATTCATGTCGAAATATCTTTATTCAAGAAACTATGAATGAAATAGCTTACGATATAAATATATAAGCTATTTCATCTAAAATATGTGGCCTTAAAAAAACGAACGGCAAAAGTTAACGGCCCCTTATTTGGCACCAATATTATCGAATATAAAAAAGAAAGTATTTGGGTAGATATTGATATGACCGACATTAATTTTAATGAAATAAAAATTACAATAATTTTTCAAACAAAAAACCTGACCCATTTTATTGATCTGACACTTGCTGACTAAACACTCTCGTCATTACAAACTATTGAAGATGACGCTTACGCTTTTGTTGTGATTCAAAGTTTTTACAAACCTAATACCTTTTAAGTTTCAACATTCATATCGCGTAATTAAGCAAGTAATGAATTGTTTTCGTGGCACCAATTAGGTTAACACGCATATAGTTAACCAAGTCTATTAATGAACAAGTTCATCGCTCTGAAGTGCCCATAGTTTATACAGTAAAATTATTTAGAATAATTTTTATTCTATTTTATTATATACCTAAACCTTTATTAAAATCTACGATTTATGATATATATTTAAAAATATAGAGCTCGATTAACGCTACACTGCCTTTTAGCTCACAGCAAAAATACAACAATAAAAAAGTTTAACACATTTTTAAATCATGCTCGAAAAATATAGATGAGAAATTTACTAATAAAAAAGAGTATTAGGCAATCTCAACAAAAAGTTTTTGCATAAATGACCCATAATTTAATAATACTGCAAATGTTAGATGTTATATATAGTTAAGTATAAGATTTTTCATTACCTACAAATCCAATCTATCCACTAAACATGACTTCGAATGTAAGTATGCGTCAACGTACACAATATAAAGTAGGTGTCGAATGTTTTTCGTTTTCAGATGTTAAATAAAACACAATACCAATTAAAACGTTTCATTTATTGTTAAATTAAAGAGCATTTCTTGATGTTTATTTATGAAAAACAACTATTTGCAAATGCGCAACATTCGCTTCTTCACACTCTTAACCTGGAGCTAAAATTTTCAATCACTCGCTGGAGCATCGCTCTTGGAATAGAGTTGATTTCTTCAGTGATTCTTTGCTTCAAAATATTCAGGTTTGATGGCAATAGATTGTAAACTTTACTTTTTAAGTATCCCCATAGGAAAAGAATCAGCAGGCGTCTAATCAGGTCTCCTCGGCGGCTTATCACTGTGCCAGGGAATAAATCGTGAAGAGCAGACAATGCGTCATTTGTAACATGAGAAGTGACCCCATCTTGCTGGAAAAAGGTGTTTCGGTTGTAGCCATCTTGGTTTTGTATTTCTATACCTAAAAAAGTCCGGAACATATGGCAATGTCGATCAGAATTAACGGTCTGAGTTCGACCTCGGTCGTTCTTAGAAAATAAGGATCGATAATTCCTTGACTTGATATGGCAGCCCAAACAATAACTTTAGGCGAGTACAAGGGCTTCTGATGCAGTTCTAGCGAACACAAAATGCTTAATTAAATTGGCACTTGGCACATGTTTTAAGCTTGTTAAATTTAAAATGTGTCCTGTAAAGACGACGAACAAAGTGTAGGTATCGTTGTTTTCATAAAATGTTCGCACGCAAAATGCGCGCTGCAGTCCCGTGAAACGATTCATAGCTACTAAACTTAACAAGCCGGCCAAGATATTGAGACCACTCCCATCCCCTTGCTACCTGCGGTTGACACGTAGTGGTTGATTCAAAAACGAAAAACATTCTAAGACACCCTTTACATTTACTCATCAATGAGAAATGTACGATAATGAAAATTAAATAAAAATTGTAATTGAAATGTACAGATTATTTATTGTAACAATACGAATAAACGCCAGTGCAAACAAGTTGCGGCCTTCTATTCCGGGAGATATCATTTCCGTGCGATTTATACCCCCTATCATTGTAATATTTTACATTACATTTTTTTTTTCATTGTTATTGATAATTATCTCTTGTGTTTAAACAGATAACTCACATCCTAAATTTGGATAGTCAATACAGTATGTTAATCTGTCTTAATAGAGTACACATTATATCACATTTCTATATGTTACGTTTCCTAAATTTCTTTTTTGTCCCTAGAGCTAAAGACAGAGATTTGTACAATTGCCTCCTACGAAAACCTTAATAATCGTCACCAGTGAATTACGAGTATGTATCAGGCCCCGGAACCTCCCCCCCACCCTCTAACGGGTTCTCGCCTTATCTTGATGAAGGGGTTTAGTAACCTTGGCTTGGTCACCCATGGTGAAGCAAATATTAACCATTCCGGCCGACCCGACGCGTAGGGCTGGCCTGAGATGATGATGGAACATTCTGGGGGTTTTAGTCGGTGCAAGTTCTACGTAACCTGTTTTCGCCCTCGCAAGAACAAATATACGAGGGCATTTCCCCCACGCAAAAGAAAAAAAGGCGTCAAAACATCACTTCCCGCCCCCTCGCACTGCTCCTAACCGATTTCCACGAATCTCTATACTGTTCATACATATCTAATAGTAGTAAATACAATTTTAAATCCAAACGTATAATATTCGTACGTTAACTAAACATCGTCGCTTTACAGTCCGTTACTACGGAAGGGGTTTGACTTTGGAGGATTTTAGACTGACGGGCTAGAGTTTGGGAGGACTTTCGACGAGGGGGCTTGACTTTAGGGGACACCTTTATGGAGGGGCTTGACTTTGGGGAACTTTCGACAATGTGAAGCTTGACTTGTATGGGGGACTTAACGATCGGGTACATTATTACGGAGGGGATTGACTTTGGGGGACTTGACTTTGGAGGGACTTATGACAGTAGGCTCGACTTTAAACAGGGGGCTTAAAGGTGGGACATTATAACGCTTTGGGGGACACTTTAGACAACAGCAAGACTTACGGGGACATTGCTCGCGTGTTTATTTTGGCCAGGATGGAAAATGGGGTACATATAAAACAATTATATATAAATTTGATTCTGATTAATTGATTATTTGATAATTAATTAAATCACAAAGTAGGAAATAAAGATGTGACTTATACTTTAAAACCCTACTTACAGTGGAAATAAGAAAAATGTGATTAAGCACTAAAAACGAGCACAAAATATGTTGAGATATTTAAGGTCCCGGACCCTATGTCTGGGGAATCTTATAACAGTTTGTAATAAACTCCCACTGAGGGTGTACTCCCTGGTGGAACATATAAAAAGACGTCGCTTAATTTCAATATATATATATAT
>DWQX01004190.1:0-15633 GCA_018245475.1 Pharmacophagus antenor
ATATTAATGGGTGTGTGTATATATATATATATATACACACCCATTAATATTAAAAAAAAACTTGTGCCCTAAAAAGTTTAAGGTCAAATACTAAGCTTCGGTAAGATTCTTTTTCGACACTTGTCGATGTGCGTTATTTGGAGTAAAAAAAAAATGTAGTATTATGATTTAGATGTAGATGTATTTTCGTAGTTGTTAGCGGTAGCTGGCGATTTGGCTGATGCTGAGTCACTGGTGGCTCTGAAGGATATGGTCAATCGTCTCGGCTCTGAGAACGTGTGTACTGAGCAATACTTCCCGCTAGAGGGCGCCGGTATTGACCTTCGCTCCAACTATCTTTTGAATACGGGTATCGCTAGTAAGTATATATATCAATTGTTATTTTTTATATGTTATTTACCATAAAGGGTTTTTAACACATATTCATAGTTTAATTTGATAAATAAATACGGGTTATTAAATATAACCAATTCAGTTTTTATCGGTAATATCGCTTACGAGTTGCTGTTCTTTTCGGAAATCTAAATAAATATGAGTGTTATTTGGTGGTATTTTATATATAATTATGAGTTTTATTTAGTTCCATAGTTTTAACTATATTTATTTATTCTAAGTATGAAGTATATTATTTTGAGGTTGTCGCTAATACCAAATTGGAATAAATTAATTATGTTTATATACTCCAATTATATCGAAGAAATATTAAAAATAATTTTTGGTGCATAGATGTGGAGGATGCCGATTTTGTTCTTCTCATCGGTGCCAACGTCCGTTTCGAAGCGCCCCTCCTGAACACCCGCATACGGAAGGCATTCATACACAAAGAGGCCGATGTCGCATTTGTGGGGCCGAAGGTCGACCTTACTTATGATTACATGGTAAACATTATCGTAATTAAGCTTTATTTAATTACTAGTAGTGAACAATGAAATAATCGAACAGTGATCAATATTTAAAATCGGATGTAGGCACATCGTAAAAGGAATTTGATTTTGTATGGATTTTTTTTTACTTTTATTACTTAGATATGGAGTCTATTCTCCGTATTATTAAACTAGTAGTAGCTAGCCTGATGCCTTCGAAAAATCCCTATCAACAACCAGACCCCATAAATGTTGTGACATCTACATCGAACCCATACCGAGTTCCAAGACAAGCGATATACTACTGCGCCACGGAGGCGAAGTTTAAGATTATGATAGTTATTAAGTAAATTATCTTTATAGCACGTGGGAGATTCAGCGTCAATCGTGAAGGACTTAGCTTCGGGAACGTCCTCCCACGAGGTTCAACGCAGGCTGGAACAGGCCAAGCGGCCGGTTGTTATACTTGGTGCGGACCAGCTCAAGACGCAGGAGGGAGCCGCTCTGCTCGCCTATACCCAGGAACTAGCCATACGTCTGCAGGAAAAACTTCCTGATAAGAACTGGAAGGTATTACTTTACGTTTTCTCATTGGTAGTTCACCTTTGTTGAAAACAAAGATATGAGTTTTTACAAAAGTTATAAATTCCGTCCAAAATCTGCTGCCAATACATTCGTATACTTTACGTAAAGCAATAATTTTTCTATGTACCCGTAATAGTTATTAAAGCCTCAAATAAAAATCTTATAATTCTCCGACAAATTGATGCGTATAGTCAATGTGTACACAACAACGTTTCTTTTTTTATTTTTATCACTTATGGCTAACACTTGGCTTCGATTTGATCTGATATTTAGTGACAATGAAGCCATAGATGGTGAAGCGTGTTCGACCAGAATACATGTGGCTCTCACATGTATGACTGCCGGAACACAGCACTGCTGTTATGGCGAAAGATTGACAATGAGGGTTGTAGCTAGCCAGGCAGGTTTAAAAATTCCTACCACCATTTGGACCACTTCTACTGTGGCTGGGAAATCGAACCTGGGACCTCCGCGTTACAAGGCAAGCGGCTAAACCACTGCGCCCGGGAGCTGTCCGAATCATTGCGACACTTTTTATAGCAGAAGAATCTTTTATTCTTTCCAGTTACAATATTTTTTTGTCTTATGCGTGCGCATGGCCAGGTCACATTCAAATTGCTTTCGACGCTCTGCGCGATCAATACGTGCTCCAAGCGCGCATATTTTCGAATTCTTGGCGCTTGGCAAACAATAGAAACAGAATACGTATATTTCTAATTTGAATTTCGTATTATATTAAGATAATTTTGAAGAAGCGTGTGACTGACTGACTGACTAACCTATATCAACGCATAGCTCAAACGGCTGCTCCCGGAAGCAAAAAAATTGTAGGGTATCTTGATTGTTGGTTTTGATGTGTGTGTTCATTAAAGGCTAGATACACATAACAACGAACACAGACTATTTTTTTAATTTTTTAATATCGATTACTAAGTGGGGAAAGAGGGAGGTTCAAATTTCAATGGTCAAGATTCGATGGACTCGAAAACTTGTACATATACTAGCGGTGATTGATTTTAATGTTAAATGAAAAAAATACTTCGTCCAGAGAAGCGGGCGGGTGACAGATAGTGTGTTAATAATATTCTTCATTTGTTATTACCAACGCCCAGTCTCCGGAATCAGCAATGTTCAGGACTTCATTGCCCTGTGCAGGTCCTGAACGTGCTTCAGCGTACGGCGTCGCAGGTGGCGGCCCTGGACCTCGGTTACCAGCCTGGCGTGGGCGCTCTGCTCAACGCCGGTCCCCAAGTCGTCTACTTACTTGGCGCTGATAGCGGCGTAGTCTCTCGCGAGAGTCTGCCTAAGGGCGCTGTAGTCATCTATCAAGGTTCAACAACGATTTATTTATTTGTTTTCAATAAACTAGGGGTATCGCCCGCACGCTAAACGGAAAACCAGCACTCCGTTTGTAAAATAGTTGCTTGTATAAATATTATTCCTATGACGATATACTTTAATAATAATGTATTTGTAATTAAAATCATCTTCTATATCAGAGTATCATGTGTTGTTAAATTTCTTATTAATTTGATTTATCGGCATGACATAATTTTTTAGGACAAAAACAATGACAATGTAGTATATATAATAAAATATGACACAGGATATTTTTTCATGCCACTGACATACCTATCAGTACACTGCTAGGCCTCTCCAAGTGTACGCCACTGAGCACGATCTTCGGTCGATCTCTTCCAGTTCATTCTAGCCCACCTGTGTAGATCATCGCTCTGCTTGGTTTGGGGACGTTTTAAATTAAGTTTGCCGGTCCGAATCCCCATTAATGTATTCAAATAATCGTTAACCTCAACGGTGATCGGGTAATAAGACTTAAGCTCACTGAGCAACATTTGTGGACCAGCCGTAATGTCAGTGTCTAAGTTTCTGCACGCGAGTTCGAAAAAACTACTATCATCTAGACTCTATTAATCATGTGACCCCAGAACTACTCCCGGAATATCTGCGTTACAGAGGCAGTCAAATCAAAGTTAAGAAAAAATTATACGTGCTTGTGTGCATCTTTAAATAGGACACCATGGCGACGTGGGCGCATCTATCGCCGACATTGTGCTGCCGGGCGCCGCGTATACGGAGAAGCGCGCCACGTACGTGAACGCCGAGGGGCGCTCGCAGCAGACGCTGCCCGCTGTTACGCCGCCGGGGAAAGCGCGCGAGGACTGGAAGATTATTAGGTGGGTCTTGCCCCGTTATTTTCATATCTTTTTGTTTTAAAAGAAAGTGGATACTCTTACCATCTATGCATGATATATAATAAAATAATTATTTGTGACTTAGTAATAGATCAACTTTTTATGACAGTACCATCTGTTTGTTTAATTTATTGAAATAGGGATTGGTCCGCATTTAGGCGAATAGGTGATACCCTCTCCCTCTCATGGTTCGAACTTTTGGCCATAAAGTGAACAATTGTTTTTGATTTTCAACTGAAATAATTATTATTGCCAACATAAACAAAAGTTCACAATTGCCAACTTGTATATAGATACACTAGCGTCGTTTCCTATTTAAGGATGAATATAATCTAAATTTTTGTTAGCCCTACATAACTTCATCCGAACTGTTAGTAATATCAACTGGAATTTGTGTTCCGAAATTGAGTTGTTTTGTGAACAACAGAGCTCTTTCGGAAGTTATCGGCGTACGGCTACCGTACGACAACTTGGACGAGGTGCGGGACCGTTTGGGTGAGGTGAGCCCCGCCCTCGTGACGTACGGAGACGTTCAGAACAACAACTTTTTCGCGCAGGCGCGGGTCTTGGCGCAGGTTTGTTACAATGCTAAACGTCTTTATAACTTCTGAGGTATCAAAGTAAGTGTAAATTTAACGCGTGTACGTTGTCTTAAATTTGCAACATAGCTTTCGAATTGATTTAGACCTAGTTTTTTTTATGACCTCAATTAACACACGATGTTAGGTGACAAAAAGTCCGTAGATGGTGAAGTAGGTTCCTCCAGTATACTCTTTTTCTAATAAAAACTTTTACTTTTATGTATGAAAATGAACTTAATCAAGTATGTTCATGATAATATTTAATTAAAAGAATTCGCTTGATAATTATCAACTGTTTTGTAATTTTACTTTTTATCAATGCCGGTTTCGATAAGGGATAATTTAAAATGTAATTTTATTATTAAAATTTGTATATTTTATCGATTAGAGCCTGCAAAAACCAGTATCCGGCAAAGTGGATGTCCAGATGAAGAGCCTTGAGGACTACTTCATGACCGATGCCATCAGCCGCGCGTCCCCCACTATGGCTAAATGCGTGCAAGCCGTACTCAAACAAAAACAGTCTCAGTACTAAGCTACCCAGCTTTCTAGGTCAACACACTAATGCTACACTTCGAGGCATATTTTTCTTAAATATATTTAGAGAAAATTTAATTGTAGAGTCCTAAAGTGTATTAATTAGTAGTCTACATTTTGCACTGCTATCAAAATGAATATTGTCGTAATTACTAGAATTTTCTCATAACATCAAGGTAAACTGTGCACTTTTGTTAAAAAAATAGACTTTAAATTCGTTTGTACTTGTAATCTGCCAAACGCATAACAAGTATTAGTGTGTTGTAAACATTTTTGAATTACTTTTGTCTAAGAGTAAAAAAGGATGGATTTTTAAAATCAAATTCGTTTAAATATATTCCAAGTATGGATCTCGCTTATAATCTATAATTTTATGCCATTACTCAAACGCCTAGACAAAAGTAGTTACTTATTAGTATAGTATGAAAAATGGCCTTTCTGCAATCATTTTTACAATGGAAATACTTCAGAAATGCACCCTGTACAGTCGGCAGCACATTCCTTTTGTTATTCATTATTTAGTGATACAATTTAAAGCTGCCGACTGTATTTGTACATTGGGAATTGAAGTTATTAATTTATATTTTAGATTAAGCGTATCAGTGTTTCCGACTCCTCCATATAATAACCATTTTTATGCAATTCAAATATATTATTCAGACGTTTGTATAAGAGAAGGAACGAAAGATCATGGAATCCGTTAACGTAAGGACAAATGTTTGTAAATATTTCCCTAGAATAAAATAAAAATCGATGATTGTAGAATTTGTTTATTTTTATTTAATGAAACCCGTGTTAAATAGCTAACAGTTTAATATTGGTAAATTGTTAGCATTTAACAAATTTTTTCTTCTGTAGTTCTGAAAGAAGAGACCATTTAAAAATAAAAAATAACAGTTTATAAATTTCCTTCGCAATGCAATGGCTGTGTTATTTTTCTTTTGCCATTCAGGTTTCTGTTAAGATTCTTGGATCAAATGGTGGAAAGGTTCTTTCCAACAGAGCTGCTTAACTACTACCCACATATTGTCAAATTAATGCGCCTTAACATTGTTTTGTTTCGGTAATTGTACATATGTCAATGTGGTCTGTGCTTCGCGATCTTCAGTATGATTGTCAAATAACAGAATGTGAAATTATGTTAAAGTCGTGGCTCATTGATGATAAAAATTTCTGTATATTTTCATATATATATATATACACACATTAAAAACAGTCTAAGCAATATAAGAATTTCAATCAAATTAATTAAATCCTTAGTATTTTCTTATGTTATTTTTTAATGCTTTTTTGACATTAAACAACAATGGTTTTTTTAATTTTTTAATAATCAAACAATAATTACGAGCAAGTACTGTATGTACGTAGTACAAAGTAAGGTGCCTAATCAACTAAAACAAAATTAAATGGTTGTACAAAAATTGCGTAAATTAATACAAAGCGTGGCCTCTGTTATTGAGAACTTGCTGGCACCGATTATTCATAGAATCGATGAGACTGTTAATGTTATCCTGCGGCAATTGCTCCCAATGAAATTTTAGTAAGTCCATCACTTGTTGTGCTGTTGTCACTCCATCCTTTAAAACAGGTCTCTGGAGCATTTCCCGTGCATGCTCGATGGGGTTGTGATCTGGCGATTGTGCAGGCCAAGGCAATAACAGGATGTTTTCCCTTGCCAAGTACTTCCGTTTGTGCAAAGCTGTATGCGAACGCGCATTGTCATGCATCAGTGTGAAATCGGAGCCAATTGTTTATGCAAATGGACGGACATAAGGCCTTAGAACATCCTCAACGTAATTTACAGCGTTCATGTTATCATTTACAAAACCGAGCTCAGTTCGGCCGTTCTTCATAATACCCGCCCATATTATAATTGTTGGCCCGTTGTGTGGATACACTTCCTGAACGCACCTCAGTCTTTCAGTATAGGAAACGGACACAGGACCTCCCACAAAGGTCAGCTGTCTAGCAAAAGGGGGACAAGGAGGCACGCAAAGGGGAGAGACAGCGGGAGGTGCCTGCTGCCCCTGCCGCTGCCCCTGTGGTCCCCCAAAAAGCGGAGCAGCAAAATGTGCAGAGCTCGTGAAAAAACTTGAGGACCATGGGAGACTCCTTGAGGCGAACACTGGAGAGATGGAGCGCCTCAAGGAGTGTTTCAAGGAGAATGAAGAGCAAAAAGGCACGTACGCTAACGTAGCAGCCGGGCCGGCAAAAAGACCACCACTGAGGAGCGAGGTAACGCACTCAGTGGCGAACTCGTCGGGGACCGGCACCGGGGATCAGCTGTTGGGAAAGATCAGAGAGGCGCTGAATGCAAGGGAAGCAGGAATCACGATAGATCGAGTAAGTTAGGTACGGGATGGCAAGGTAATATTAGGATGCGGAACACAGGCGGAGTTAGACCGAGTACGAGATAAGCTGACCAAGGCAGGAAGGGGCCTGAACCTGAAGGATGTAAAGAGTAGGGACCCGATGGTCATGCTCAGGGATGTCATGTCCTATAACAAGGACGAAGACATCCTTAAGGCAATAAGGACCTAGAACAAACATCTTCTCGGGGCGTCCCTGAGCGTGACCTGCGGATGGAGGTCAGGTTCAAGCGGAAAGCGCAGAACCCACTGCTAACCCACGTGGTCATGAGCGTGTCGCCGGTTCTCTGGAACCGATTCACAGCGGCGGGCATGATGCCCGCGGATCTCCAGCGTGTGCGGGTGCAGGACCAGTCTCCATTGGTCCAATGCACACGATGCCTAGGGTATGACCATAGCAAGCGGTTATTCACCGAGTCTGAGGACCGGTGTAGTCACTGCGGGGGTCAGCACTTCAGAGCAGAGTGTAAGGACTGGCGTGCAGGGAAGATACCCTCCTGCCGAAACTGCCGAAACACGAAGTTAGACCGGTGGGACCACGGAGCGTTCGACGAGAAGTGCCCCGTTCGGAGTAGGTGTGACGCCATAGCGCGAGCAGCCGTAGCTTATTACTAAGGGCACCCCGGGCGCCAGCCGCGTTCTCCGAAGGGAGCAAAGCCAGTACCACGTTGTGCAGGCGAACTTTCACAGGTCCGAGCTCGCCACGGCCGAGCTGATAAGCGAAGCGCCGAAGAGAGGGTGGGCGTTCGCTATGGCCCAGGAGCCGTTTATCGGCGCTATTGGCGAGATGTGGCAATACCCAGGGACAAGGGTGGTACAATGGGTCGGTCGGGGAGCAGGTGAAGTTGTCAAGGCCGCCATTGTGCTGTTCGACGACACATTCTACATCACCCAATGTCCCGACCTCACGTCTGGCAACATTGCTGGTGTCAGACTGAGAACGGGTCATGGGAGGTGGCGGTTGTGTCCGTATACCTGGAGCCGCATTAGCCCGTCTGACCACACCTGGACCAAATCGGCTCGATCGTGGAGAGGTTGGGGGCCGCGGCCGCGCTCAACGAACTGGAAATGCACTTGCTGAACCGGGTGTTTAAGCCAACTTTTGACACGTATCGGGGCGGTAAACGCTTCTCTAGCTGCGTGGATGTCACTGCTTGCTCGACCACTTTGCTCAACAGAGGGCTGGCGATTAGCCGCGGACGTATCTTCGTCGGACCACAGGGCAATCCTGTTCGGACTGAACCTCGTGGTGGCCGTCGGCATCAGGTGACATCAGGGGTTCCACGCGGAAGTACACTACCCGGAGGGCAGACGGATGAGTTTGGCAATAGGCTCACCCAGCTGCTCTTGGACCGCTGCCTAACGCTCACTGAAGTGAGTGGGGTGGAGGATAGGAGGGCGTTAGACAGCATGGTCGAACGGTATGTGGAAACCGTGGGGAACGCCTGCGAAAAGGTCCTGCCGAAGGCCGCAAAGAGAAGGACAGGATTGCCTTGGTGGTCCGAACAGCTCTCTCTCCTCAAGGCTGATGTCTTGAGGAAGAAGACACGGATCGCCAACACTCGGCCGGCCCGTAGGGAGTTGGTCGTACGCGAGTGCATCGACGCAAAGGAGAATTACCGTCTCGAAGCGAAACACGCTCAGACCACTAGCTCGTAACGGTTCTGCGAGAGGAAGGAGCGCGAGACCATGTGGGACGGAATCTATCGTTTGATGCACCGAACGGAGGTGAGGCGAGAGGACGTCCCGCTCGTCCAGGGAGGACAGGTGCTGGACCCAGAGGGATCAGCCAGGATCCTGGCGGAAGTTTTCTTCCCGGAGGATACCTCTAGGGAGGACAATATGGACCACAGAACTGTAAGAGTTAAAACCGATGATATCAACGAGGGGGAACATGGTGTCATGCGATCCCCCTTTCACGATGGAGGAACTCCGATGGTCCATGTCTACCTTCAAAGCCATGAAGGCTCCTGGCTTAGACGGCCTCACCGGAGATGCTAGCTTGTTCTTAGCGCTCTCCAACCGGTGTCTCGCCCTATTCCCCAGGAGGTGGTAGGAGGCAGTGGTTGTAGCGTTGCGGAAACCGGGTAAGGAAGACTACACGCTCCCAAAGTCCTACCGACCGATAGGACTCTTGCCCGTAATGGGCAAGATCCTCGAGAAGATGTTGGTCGAAATATATTTTTAAAGTTTTGTAAAATAGTTGTAGGTAAAACAGTTCGAAATAAAAAGTAAAACAATAGTGTATTGGTATAATTGGAAAAAGGAAACTAAATGTAAAAAAAAAAAAGAATGTATTAGAATAAGAAAAATTGGAAATTATAAATTAACGGTGTCCCCTTATTTAAGCGCGATGTATGAAAAAAGGAAATGGGATGAGGTATGAAAAGTAAAGTTGAATAAGCGAGAAAATAAGTATGAATGTGAAAGAAGAAAGAGTACGAGCGAGATTAAAATATCAGAAATTAAAGAATGGAATTGTCTAGGCCTTGCTTAAAACATGACAAGGGGAACGAGGTTAAAAAAAAAAGAAAACATTAAAAAAAAAGTCTTTCAGTATTTTCAGGACGACGGTACACTCTTACCCTTATATTATCAGGCTTGAACCCAAATCGAGACTCATTGCAAAATAAAATTTTAACCTCTTGTTTCCGGGTGCATGTAATGTGTTACCTACATCAGTCATTTCGACGAGCGGGATTCCCGTGACGTATCGTTGGGCACCTAATTAGCAGTCATGCTCGTAGACCATACTCATGTACTCGATTACGCACAGTTTCACAGCTAACAACAACACCACTTGAATTTTGTATCCTTAAATCTATCTGTCGGGCGGTTAACATCGGCTGGCGTCTTGCAGTCAGTTGTATGTATTGATCTTGACGTTTGGTTGTACAGCTTCCTCGACATGGGTGCTGCTCAGGAGGATCTCCCGTGCTAGTGTAACGCTGATGAAGGCAGCAAATAACGCTTCTGTTGACATCAAAATACCGAGATACCTAAAATTGACTTCTTCCCGCGCGCAACATCTCTACAGCTCTGTGCATTTCATCTGCGTTCAAATGACGTACCTCAATGACGTAGAACATGTCTCAAAATCCAAATTTGTTCAAAACTTTTTACAAATTATTGTTTATATCGTAAAATTGATACAGAATACTAAATTTTAATAAGCAATGAAAACGCAATAAAATTTGAACAAAAATGCGTTCGCTTTTGAATTTGTGGAAAAAGAAACAAATTATA
The DNA here is from genome assembly GCA_018245475.1 of Pharmacophagus antenor. Taxonomy (NCBI): domain Eukaryota; kingdom Metazoa; phylum Arthropoda; class Insecta; order Lepidoptera; family Papilionidae; genus Pharmacophagus; species Pharmacophagus antenor. The sequence continues at coordinate 10,395 of DWQX01004190.1, forward strand.
CTCGATTTTTTTTACAACCAGCCAGTATGTCCTCTGGATCAAAAAAGTTTACACAGGTATTACCTACTTGGTAAGAGATTATGTAATCATTGATTAATGATCTTAAATAGTATGTGTTGCTTAAACTTATTTGATGTGTGTATATACAAAAACGTATGTTTGATGTCTATTGTCTTATTCTTTTCTTAGCTAGGATGAGATGTGGCTGTAATCATTGACTAACCTATTTTGAATTCTTCAGTTGTCACTGACGAGAAGGTATTATAAAAAGTTAATGCTTACATCGATTACTTTAAGTGCCATCGTTTTGTATTGACACTCTAGAAGTATTTCACCAGCTTGCTTCGCGAATTGTTGATGGGCTATTTCTGCGCCGCTCCACGGCGATGGTTCTTTTTCTCGTCTTTTTACATCTTCCATCAATGATTTCGAAGTAATCATAAATTCTATGGAGCCTTGATCTACGAAGACATTGCTATGTGAGGCTAGGAATAGCATAAATTAGACGGCTTGATAGAGTAATGTTTCTGCTTTCTTACAGAATATATTGAACTTTCTTTTCAAATCTAACAGCGCACTAGTCGATTCAATCGAAAAGTGTAATCATATATTACCCATTCTTTTACAATAAAGCAATGAAAAATGGTGTTCAGCAGGTAAGTGATGGGCGTCCCCACAAAAATGAAATACTAGTTAAAATGTTTACATTACTACGTAGCGCTTATCGCCATCAGACATTAAACATCTGCGGTGATATCAAGAAATAATTTCACCGGTTAAAGCAACTTTTTACCGGAACAAAATGTTTACACACTGTCTTGGAGGGAGAAAAATTGCTGAGGAAATTTTAATGATTTTGTCATCTATGCATTAAAATAATTAACATCAATAAAATCCAAAATGATTGAATGTGTTATGGACGCGGAATAGTTCGTATATTGTTGTAGGTTTTTTATTTTTGGAATTTCATGACGTTTTCATTTTTCTTTTTTTAACCAATTAAAACACGCGAATTTTATTATTCAGTTATATCATAATTTAATTTTTTTTTTCTGGCTACCGAAGCGGGCAGCGATTATTAAGTAGTATTTTATATTATTAGTAACATAAGTACATCTGAAAGCAATGAAATATTTCATAATTACTTTTTTGTGTTGTTTTACATTGTTTTTCTTTTCTCGATGATTTGCCTATAAGCGTTTGCCTGTCACAAAAGCAGTACGAAGGAAAACTTTTAGATTTCGCATTGGTTTCTTCCTTGGTTTTGTCATTTGTATTCGCTAAGTGTAAATTGTAACATTTCTTTTCTTGTAACTGTTTCTTTTTCGCCAATTCATTTTCTTTATCCAAAAATCTGTTTAAAAATTTCGAATATATGTATTCATATATATATAGTTTCTCCTTTGAATTACGCTTAATGAACCTAACCGTTGACTTTGTGACATGGAAGCCTATCTTTTGATTCTGTTTCCACTTAAATGATGAAGTTTGGAGGCTGGCAACCTTTATTTTGTCAATCTGCGCTATAACAGATTTGTCACTTTCTGACATTCGTGTATATGTGTATCAGAGCAAGTATACTTCAACAACTACTCCCTATTTGTCATTTAACGTAATATGAAATGAACTTCAAATGTTAGACCATACTACATATTAAAGTATTGTTGTTAATTAATTTCGTGAACAATGAATTAATGATATAAATTATTATACAAGAGTTACAGATGTTTTGTTAATCACCACCATACGTAATATCCTTGATTGACTAACCTTTTTTCTAAACGTTTTATTCCTTTTTCAACAAATTCGTTGTATTTAATATTTTCATCGTTTTTCATTTTTTCAAGTCTATCGTAAATAATTTGCTTTTGTGGAGATTCATTTGTTTGTTTCTGGGTCGTAAGAAGTTAATATAAGTAAAACTTATTTCTACATTAAGTTTTATCATTGTACATTTTACAACTAATTGCATGGATTGCTAGAGCTAACACAATAAGTTATTATTTCACTAATAAATTTAAAAGCTTTAATGCACATAATCTTGTACTTGAAGCGGACCTAATGTCAAATGGCATTCTCTGCCAGTTCACTTTAGGGTTCAATAGAGAAGAATTTGAGGGTGCAATATACTTCGTGCTTTAACAAAGCGATCTGTTCACAAAATATTTTTTTTTTTTTACCTTTTTTTGCATTAGTTTTTCTTTGTAATGCACTCTTTCGTTGTATTTATGCCATACTCGATTAATTCGTTCACTTACTTCTTCTTCCTTTTTTTTTCTTTCTTGCATTTGGGTTTTTATTTTATCGTACTTAATATTTTCTTGATAAATATTCTTACTTTCATTCTTTAAGGAATACAGTAATTTTGTAATGATTAAATTATCTAAAATGTCATGTAATTGTGTACATCATGCAACGTACGCATATTTAATACTTACAAGTGTATTTTCAATTTCCCTTTTTTTTTCGTAATCTAGACATTTCTTCATTATATGTATGTTTTCGAGTTCTTGCTTTTTATTTATGACTTGTATACGTATTTGTTTTTCCATTTTCAGTTTATACCTACAAAAAGGGTTCTGTAATGCAATAAATCATAAAATGGTATAACGGTTTAAATACCATAGAAGAAAATGTAGAGTTCTATCTCTCTTTTAATACTTATCTTTTAATACTCTCTTTTAATCTTTTAATGCCAATTCGTACACGAATATTATTATATATATTTAGTATCATCTACTTACATCGCTTTATTACATTCTGATATTTCTTTAACGGTTTTAATTTCCTCTTTCAGTTTTACCTGTTCTTTTATTTCCAACTCCTTACTTTGTTGTTTCTGTTTGATTAAAAATTCGTTTTCATCCAATACAGCCTCGGCCGTTAATTTATTATTAAATTTAACTTGTGCATCTCTTTCTTCCAAAGTTTTGGACTCTATGAGACAGCTAGAAACTATTATGTCAATAATGGTTTTTTTTTAATTATTATTTTGTAACGTGGATGTTATTTGTATTACCTTATGAGTTGCTTGCCGTAGCAGCTCTCGTTGAAGATTAGTTGTCTTGCCTTTTCAACAGTGATAGCAGAATTATCTTTCTTTTTTCTCAGAGCGAATTTTTTTATTTCAGCAAGGTTCTTTTGACGACTCAGATTTTTCTTTTTGTTAAACAGCTCAACGTGACCCTAAGGATTTTAATAAGTATTAAAACTGTTTCAGTACGTTCTAATTTTAAATACTAGAAGGGTTAGTCTTTACACGGAAATTAATAACGATTTTTGGTATAATATATGTAACAATTGATTGAGATGATTGTTATAAGCCACCAAAGGATCTTTCAACCTCGACAGTGTCCGGCCAACTTTTTATCCATTTTTGTGACAATTCATGCATATTTTTCAAATATTCATTATTATTAATAATTTCTTCGGGATGTTGGCAATGTTTTTTTATTCTCTCCCACTCGCTTCTATGTAGAGTTAGCATTATACAATAAAATAAAATAATATATAATACTTTATAAAATGTAAAACTATCTTCAAAATTAATTCAGTATGGTTATGTCTGTCATTAGCGATTTAACAAGGTAATATTACATTGCAACATAAAAAAAAATAATTTTCATTACATATTTATTAAAGTCTCAGCAAAAAATAAAAAAAACATTTTATTCGAAATGGCAACCTTTGGCCTTTATACAGGCCTTTAATCTGTCTGGCCACGAATCTATGGACTTATGCATTGTTTCCAAGAGAAATTTCGCCACTGCTTGCTCCAAAGATTTTTTAAGACTCAATGTCGCCGTCGTTTAGAGCAAGCCATGTTCAATAAAACTGACCATAGCTTGAAGTCTAAAGGGTTGAGGTCTGGGCTAGATGCGGGCCAGTCTCCAGCTCTTATAAAGTCCGGAACATTGATTTCAAGCCAGGCACGGGTAGTTCTTGCCTTGTGACCAGGTACAGATTCCCGCTGGAAAGTCCACGGTATATTTTTAAAAAGTGTATCGCTGAGAAGTTTCACAACACGATCCAAGACTGCATATTGATATATTTTGGCTGAAGTTTTCACTCCTTGTTCACAAAAATGCAGTTTTGTGACATCTTAATAAGACACTCCCAATGCGTACTGTCACTTTTGCAAAGTTAAAAAAAATCACTTAAATAATGTAATAATTGTATATTTTTAAAAATATAACGGCGACATTTTTTTGTCAATTAGAAACTAAAAGTCGACGGTATGGTATTACATATTTATCTCACCAAAATCTGGAAGTATCATGTTTTTACGACATCCAGGTTTTCAATGCTTCTCTTGACAAATTGCATTTTTGCGTGTCAGTTTTGCACTGGAGGTGCGATATGTCTTTTTTATTAGCTTTTCCAATGCCGTTAAAGTTATATGATCTCTATTATTCATTGTTATAAATAGTGGTATTTGCATTTAATGATTTGGTACCTTCTTGAAAAATAGACTTAAGCCTGAGTTATCTTCAAAGTATTAATGCTTACAGCAAAATAGAATTAAAGGAAAATAATGATTATAAAATATTAGCATTTAATTTGATAAGGAAAAGGAAACGTTTAAATTCTTCACCACTTTAGATATAAGCGTCGGCGTGGTGCGAAATAGAAAATGAAGCAAATCGGCGGTGGCAGCCCGTTCCACTTCGCCCCTATGGCTACATCCATCAATGTCGCTCGCTCTCAATTTTTGCATAAAAATAACAGATAGTGTGTTGTAATATTTATTTAGCTTCTATTTTAGGGAAGTTATTTTTGTTGATATATTATGTTATTATGAATACAAATGTGATTCGTGTACTGTTCTGAATTATCGAAGTCGGGAAATATTTTTAAAGAAATTTTCATTGCCATTTAATTTTTACCTTTATGAAACAGCCCATAGGTTATTACCAAAGTATATTTTATTATAGTTATTAAGGAGTATATATATCTTATACTCTTTTTTTGGTTTTATAATTTCATAAGAAGTTAATGAGAGTCTACATTGTATTTTATTAATATTTTAGTTATAGAACATCATATCGTATAATAATAAAAAAAAAATCAGTTCAAAATAAAATTCATGAATTAATCATAATTGATTACTGTAATTTCTTTCTGTCCGTTGTTCACTCACGATAAGAAAGTCGTTCTAAATTTGACGCGTATATTTTTTTTATTAATGTTTACATTTTCATGACTGTTAGAAAAAGTATATATATATGTATATATATAT
>DWQX01004191.1:0-15630 GCA_018245475.1 Pharmacophagus antenor
AAAAAAAAGATAAAAACGTTATAATATAAGCCTCACCTGTATATTTGGCGGCAGCGATCAAATGTCTACTAATTTGTATGGCCAGTTCTCTGGTAGGCGTCAGTATCAGCGCATATAGGGGCTTTCCGGTTCTCACTTCCACGTGACCGGGTATTTCAATGTCATCTAATACTTTAACACACCTGATACCTTGAAGACAGATAAATATTTTTATATATTAATTATTACATGTGTTATGTTCAAACAATGTAGGTACTTTACTTTTTTACTTTGTTAGTTAATAAAGTATACTGAAGGAGGGTAATTTGTGAACATTGATTGTGTAAGTTAGTTCAGTGTCAGCTACCAAGCTAATTACATCACATTGTACTCACAAATGTGTTTTATTATATATTCTATACGTAATAACATGACCTCTGAGTGACAATGAAACATTCCCGTTATCAGTTCTCCACTTTCGGAACTAGATAATGTTCAATTTACACACTAATCATTAATGGTGGAATAGCAAGGAATATCTGGTGTTCTGATCTTAGTAAGATTACTAACATTGATTTTATATCTTTACTTATATTTTTTATGTCCGCCTCTATGGTGCATTGGTTTACAATTGCTTTGTTATACAAAGCCCTTATTTTAGATTCGAAAGCAATATGGATAAAACAGTTTGAATGGTGTAGGAAGTCTTTTGGAACTGTCAGGCTATGCTCAATGTCAAGTTGCTATCATAATTGCATTGGTGTGTTCCGGTATTCATATGTGTGCAAGCAAAAGATATTCTGAGTGAAACCCATTACCATATATAATGTCATTGTGACACAACTTAATATGAAACTGGGATACTATACCATATATTTAACTGCTGAAAAAAAAAATCATATACAATACTTGCTCTAGGCAGATGTTACATTGCCTTTACATTGCCATTACATAGCGGTCAATATTTACACTTAGATATTAATCAATAAACTCACCATTTTCATCAACCTCGTCAACACCATCTGTTTCTTCACCCACATCTTCATGTAAATCCCTTTTGTTTGTTCCGGTCTTGTCTGCTTCATCGTCACTTGTCTGAACCAAATCGTCGGAGTCAAACTTCTCGGATAAATGAATATAATTTTCACTTTCGTCACTATTGTCCTCATTTTCCATTGACACTTTCTTCTTTTTAACAGGCACTTCTATTTCCTCCAGAAACTCATCCTCATCTTGCTCTTCCACATTTTCCTTTTTACTCTCAATATCATTGTCACTAGAGAAATCTCCTGCAGATACCAGCTTCTTCTTATCCACATTTTTCTTCATAACTGCAATATTTTTCTTGTTTCTCTGTTTTGTTTTTAATTTTTCATCAACATTGCTTTGATTTTTCCTCTTCACTGATGTCTTTTTGTATGGAATTTCATAGACGTTCAAACCATTTTTAGCTTTTTCTTTTAACTTCATGATACCAGATAATATTGGAAGACCAAATGCAAGTGTTTTTCCACTTCCAGTTTCCGCAGCACCGAGAATATCTCTACGACCTAGTTTTTCAAACAGATAGAAATAATCATTTAAACGAATGCAGGGGAATTAAAGAATATTTAATTATCCACCTTACATAATTTTCTTCTTGCTTACTTGACAGGCTTATTTCACTTAAATCTGTTGGGCATGCAGTATATTAATTGTTTTTTATACTTTTCAGTTAGTAAAAGCTCTTTATTGTAATTTTTTGTGTTTTATTTCTCTGCAAGAGATATTTAATGTTACACCAAAATAATATCACACTTATTATGCTGTCTTAATTGAATGTTTTGCCACTACATTATATACTGATTGAAATATTAACTGAAAATTTTATAATGGTTTGGAACAAAGGATCTCCCTAGAAAAAAAAACTTGTTTGTCATTACAATGTTCCAGTAAACATATACATATGTGAGTCAGAGTATTCCAGTTAAATAATCTCTCTCTAGCAACTAACTCTCACATAACAGCAAGTGAAATTGGGATCAAAATATTAGCTCAACATAGATAAAGAAAAAAAATTATTATAAAACTTATAACACCATGCTTCCCTGTGTTGTATATTAAAAAGAACTTACCATGGATAGCAGCTGGTAATGCTAGCTGTTGTATTTTCGTTGGTTGTTTGAATCCTAGTTCCGCTAAAGCATTAACAATCTCTTCTGGGAGCTTGAATTCTGCCCAAGACAACATATCTTCAGGTGTTAATTTGTTGTTTGTATCAGCTACGTCACCAAGCTTTCTTTTCTTCTGCTTTATTCCTTTATTTTCCTTTTTCTTTATTTTATCCTTACTTGTTTTGGCTGCATTCTCTTTTGAGAATATTTTATTGAGGCTATGTTTATCTGGTAATCCATCTTCGTTAGTCAGGGACGGTTTTATCATGTCACACAGCTCAACAACAAAACCATTTTTAAGTTTCACTTTTTTATTAGGAGTCACAGTTCTTTCTTGTAATACTACTTTTTTATTTGTCGTTTTGTCTTTTGGCAATGTTTTCCTCTGAAATATGTTAATAGTAATTAAGTTTTAAATTATTAATAAACAATTTATTAGTATAATGAGTGTTAATAAAATTGAAGGTAAAAAGTAAAAGTGATGGGTAATGTACTAAGGGTGCAAAAAGTTATAACTATGGTTTGATAATGTATATTTGTGAAAAAATATATCACATCAGAGGTAGTATCCATTCAAAAAGATTTATGAATTATTTTTAAATCAATGAAATAAGACTAATATATGATGACCGCAAATAATTGCATACTTCTTATTCTAATCAACTTACAAAATAACACAGCAACTCATAGAAATGTTTCTTATTAATGTGCTAACTTAAAAAGTTTCTGTTTGTAAAAAAGTAAGTAATTAAGGATTAAAAGAGACGTAGTTGTATGGTTATGAAAACCTGTATTTTTTTATATTTCAAAAGAGGGTATTTATTTACTTACTCTGTTAGATTTCTTGACATCTTTATCAAGACCATAATCAGTACATTCTTCCAGACCAACAAACCCTTGAAGCTTTTCCGTCATTGAAATTGGAAATCCTTCCATCGGCACAGATTCCCATTTTAAATTTTTAATTTTCTTAGACATTTTGTATTATAGCCTTAAAAACACAATGTTTTTGTCCTAACCTTCTTGCGGCATGAATTTGACATTAACAGTTATGAAGAATTACCATTTCTAAAAATTTTATCAATTTTATGTATCTCGGAAATGTTTCAATAAATTAAAAAAGAAAGATTTCGTGTTAAACAATTGTATAATTATGTAATTCTGAATAATTGAATGATATAATTATTGTTTATTGAATTATACTAAAAGACTTAATATTATTTTAACACAAATTTTATCAATGTATATCATTAAAAAAACTGTTGAAGCTTAAGATTGATATACAGCCATGGCGTCTTTCAAGCAAGTATCTTACCATAAACAAAATAAAAAAAAATACTTTTACTATTTATATCTTTAAGCAAAATATACTTTACTGTGTTGTTATTAAAATCTGCTAATAATATGCTGTTTCCAAAAGTTAACTTTTATCTATATTTTGTGATTATATTTTAATGTAAATATTTTTATTTTATGTGAAATAAATGTATTTATAAATATTACTTAATATGTGTTTCTGAAATTAATAAAGAAGCTTGATGAATTTCGTGAGAATATTCATTATTAATCTTTAACTAATTAGTAATTTAATAGCTGCGAAACACAGCTTTCAAGATTTCTTGCGCATCTTATGCATAATCATTCACAGATAATAGAGGAAAAAAATAATAGCACGCTGCCGCTACAACCATAGATTAAAGGAGGGAGGAAGTTTGTGAGTGATCGATTTTACACCGGCCTCCTAAAAACTTCTCAACGACATTTCTCTTTGTTTGCCATTACGCGCGTGGACAATTTTGAAATAAAAGTATCGAGTCAGTGTTACATTACTAAAATGGCGAACATGTTTCGCGGGGTGACGGTGTCCGCCGTCAACAATGACGGAGCTCTAGCGCCTCGGTTCAATTTCCCCACAAACGTAAACGTGGATTACGATCCCCAAGGGCTAAGTGTAAAAGTGATTCGTGCTGATCCAGTTTTAGCTCAAGAAGTGCTAGAATTTCCAGTCCACAGTCAGAGTGAGTGTTCCCGAGTAGCTGGCCTGTCGTACATCTTTACGATCGACAATGAAACTTTGTTTTTCAAATTCGCTTCGGACATCGATTGTCAGAGCTTCCACTTGCTGGTCACAAAAATCAAAGCGGGCCGTTCGTCGAGCGTGTTCACCGTGCGTACGGAGGATTCTTCGGCGATGCAGTATTTCCAATTTTATGGTTACCTGAGTCAGCAGCAGAATATGATGCAGGACTATGTCAGGACGAGTACGTATCAGCGTGCGATTTTGTCTAACATTAACGATTTCAAAAACAAAGTTGTGTTGGACGTCGGTGCGGGTTCGGGTATTTTGTCGTTCTTCGCAGCGCAGGCGGGCGCGCGGAAGGTTTACGCGGTTGAGGCCAGCAACATGGCGCACCACGCACAATCATTAGTACGGGCGAACGGCTTGCATGACCGAATCACAGTAGTAGCTGGCAAAATTGAGGAGATAGAGCTCCCGGAGAGTGTGGACGTAATAATATCTGAACCAATGGGCTACATGCTGTACAATGAAAGGATGCTAGAGACATATCTACATGCAAAGAAGTGGCTTAAACCCAATGGCAACATGTATCCCACTAGAGGTGATCTACACATAGCTCCATTCACAGATGATGCACTCTTTATGGAACAATACAATAAGGCAAACTTTTGGTATCAGACTTGTTTCCATGGAGTGGATTTAAGTGCATTACGTACTGCTGCAATGAAGGAGTATTTTAGGCAGCCGATAGTTGATACATTTGATGTCCGCATTTGCATGTCCAGGTCTGTTAGACATGTTGTAGATTTCCTCAGTGCCAATGAAACAGATCTACACCGCATCGAAGTGCCATTTAGATTTGAACTTACACAATCAGGAACATGCCATGGTCTTGCGTTCTGGTTTGATGTTTTATTTGCAGGAAGTACTCAGCACATTTGGTTATCTACAGCACCGACTGAGCCCTTAACGCATTGGTACCAAGTTCGGTGTCTTCTGGAGACACCTATATTTGCTAAACAGGGCCAGGCACTCTCTGGTAGAGTGTTATTGCTAGCGAATAAGAGGCAAAGTTATGATGTTACTATGGATATTAACCTAGAAGGAACGAACATTTCATCTTCTAATACATTAGATTTAAAGAACCCCTACTTCAGGTATACTGGAGCTCCAGCTGCTCCACCTCCGGGAGTTAACAACACCTCGCCAAGCGAGTCATACTGGAACACCATTGATGCCACTGGAGGTTTGAGCAATGGGCAGGTGATCTTAACAGATGCTTCACAGCAATATTGCTCAACTTCGGACAAAACTATTGCATATGGAGCCCATCCGAATATGATAAAGACAGTGATGCTGCAGGAGGAGTTTATTAAGAGGATCGGGATTAGCCAAAATGGCGACATATAATCCGCGAAGATGCGCCGTGCGCGCCTCAGGGCACTCAGAAACCGTCAAAATCGGTTGTGAACTATCTTCCGTTTGAACATTGTAGTGTTTAAGCAGACTTATTTATTTCGGAATGGAGCATCACAGTTTTATTTTTTTTTGTCAAATGGGGGACTAATTGAAATGAGAGCCACTTGGTGTGTAAGACTATCCTTAGGCACTGTACGCATCTCCGTAAGGTCTCTGCTATTAACCCTTTTCGGTGGACGTTTTGCCGGGATGTTTGAAAGACGCTTATTAGTGTAATTTGAAATAGACATTGCTTTAATCAATTTTTTTTTGTAAATAAACCCCCCCATCAACCCTTTAATCTGATGAAATGCAAAACTCTCCAAAAGGGTTGACTGCTCGAGCTAAGACAGCTCCGTAACTTAAGCTGTCATTGCTCAAATTTTCTATTAAGTTTAATGTTTTAAACAATTCAAATCTGAATCTTCATTTATATATTTAGTAATATGACATGACAATCTAGAATTTTCTATAAGCCGGCAACAGTTCCTGAACTTAAGATTTGCGCAATGGCAGTTGTTTACTTGTAGTGATTAAGTAATATAGAAGTTGAAGTACACATAGGTTTAAGAAATAAGTGCTGAATTTAAAATGATGATGCTATAACATTCTCAATACTCATTTCTATTAAACTGACTCGAGTGTATTCAATTGGTAGGTCAAAGTAGTCAGTTGGGCGATAAGTCATTAATTTGAAATACTTTATAAGTCCTTTCAACATCTGTCTGCCAATCGCAAAGATTGTGGGTTCTTATCTGGTATTTGTTAATGCTGGTGTACAAATCAATTTGTTCGTAATATGAAACCATCAGGTTTACATATGAAAATACAAATAAAATGTGAGTTCTTTTATATGAATGCAAGAATTTTGCAATTATATCTCTTAAGGCAAGAGTTTTGTTGCTCATACAAAAGTTAATTACCACATATTGGCCTAATTTGTAGTTTTTCTTAGTTCTAAGAATTTAATAATACTTGACATTACATATTTACAATTATGTATTTCATGTGATTGTCAATTGTGTTGCTGCAATCAAAAATAACTTTTAAAAGCCATCTGAACATAAAATGTATAGGTTTGAAATCATAAATGTATGGTGAAGACACATATACATTAGTTAACTTGCTATATCTGAATGGAAATTTGCCAATTTGTTTTTTTTTTTCTTTGGGCTATTTTGAAACTCCATTAACCCATGCATCTGTTTTATATATCAAAAGTTTTTATATAATTAATTCAACAAAAAACTTATAGAAAAAAAAAACTGGATTCATTAAGTTATGTATCAAGACACATAAAATATTATTTTAACATTTTTATCTATATATGAATAAAAATAGAAGCAGTGTTTGTTTAAATAAGAATTAGTGTCATTTCAAATTTAATGATTTAAAAAAACTAGATAGTCTATATGGATGTGACCTAAGTGATATACTAGGTCAGTAATTAAAATGTTTTTACAAGAATATGTATTCAGTTTGGACGTTATTGTCAAGTGGCCAAGTACTTAAACAATTTTTGTTTGAAACAACCAATGTTTTTGAGAAATTGTTCAAATGGCTCCTCTGTTTATTGTACACTAAAATTACCACAAAAAAAAAACATTTCACCAGTTAAATCTGCAATCTGCTATTGTTTAGGTTTTTTGTAAAAAAGAAACTGTATATTGTGTTATGGTGCTAAGCCCCTATATATATTTTGCACAAAAAAAATATTTCCGAGCAACGGTTCTACCTCACGATTTGGCAGACGGATTCTTATTTTCTATCCGTCACGGATAAACTTTTTTTTTTAATCAACCTGGGGTTGCCAACTCTATTTCGTAATAGCTCTAATTTCCCCGTAAGACTAGTATGTGATAAAACGAGCAATAAGTTTGACACGGCGTCATAATATGCGTAATGTTTTGTAAATATGTTCACATAATGAAATCATTCGTTTTTTAAGGTATAAACGACTCGTGCATTTTGTGTTAGTACCTTTTCGAGGAACGTGTTTCTATGGACAAAATGTTTTTTTTTTTAAATAATTTTGGCAACCCTATAAGTCGGTGAACGCCCTAACCACTTGCCATTTGTCTATATCGTAAAGATTTAAATGCGATATTGACACTACACTACATTATAAACTAGTGATATGAAATATATGTAAAACGTTGTACTATGGGCACTATTCTCGTTGTTTACAAATCTCCCAACCGGTATTTGATATTGAACTGCACATTTGTGCGGTTTCCTTCAGCAATGTTTATAAAGTTGATGGAGTTCTTTTTTCATAACATTGACTTAGAATGTTATAAGCAAAGCAACGGTTGTAAAATAATGTTAAATGTGGTATGCTCGGATTTTACATAAGCTAGCTACCTGATAATATTTTTCTTGAATTAGACGATAAGTAATATCGGTTTCCGAACTATGTGTATTTAATATATTTTACGTCCGATATTATTGATAGAGAACTAACGTGGTCATCGGTGTGAATACGCAGGCAAGTGTACTATGAATCACTTTGTCAATTTCAAACGGGAAAATGGCGAAGTGTATTTTTTTTATAGTAAATTAACGAGTCTATGTCGCGTAGATGTATATGTAAGGTGTAAAATGTTTACATCCGATATCTAGGCGCGAGTTGCATTATGTCCTAGCGTCATCTTCGTAACGCGGCGATTTTTCTTCCTACCCACCTTTTTCACCTGCATTATTGTCTAGATAATTGCATTCCGTAGTGATGGCTTAATATCTTGGATGATAACTATCGCAACTTATGAATATCGGAGCGATATAGGCCTGCGAACGTTTACGTAAAATGTGTAAGAATTGCGATTGTGAAAAGAAAAATGGCGTCATGCACGTGTATGTATTAAAGACGTTTCACATCACTACGACCAGACATTTTTTTAAATGGTGTAAGCCCTGTGTATCGAGCCACGTTTTCTTTATCTGGTACTCATTGAATTGAGAATATTTTGTGATTTTTTTTTCAACAAACCATCCCCCTCCCCCTCCCTGAAATGTCTAAATGTGGGAGTAGTTTGGAACGTATCTGCGTAAGTTTACGCAATCGGTTTTACGCTAACTGTCCAACGATTGGACTTAGTCTATAAGTGTCATAATTTTTTTTTTAACTAAATTGTGACGGCTGATCACTTTGTATTGTAACAATTTAAATGATACATGTATTTTTCCTTTTTTTTGGAAGATGTTCATTGGTCGGTGTACTTGTTGATACCTAAATCAAGATATCTCCGCTTCGCAAACATTATCCCGTCTAAACATAGCTTTATATGTCATGAATATATTATGAATTTTCGTCTGCATTGTCAAATGTTACAACTGAACTCAATATATAATGAAAACATAAGACTGGTTACACATATTATAGTAGTAATGTATCGACAGGTGTGTTCCATACCGTGGATTTTATTCGTACCTTTGTTAAATTGGAACTATACAAAGTGATCCCGCAGTGATATATATATTCGATGAACTAATCGGTGTACATTGGTATTTTATTTCGTGTAAATATGACAGTTTTAAATGTAAATCAATACTACTTCGGGATTCTACTTTTTTTTTTCATTTATTAAAGCATCATGGTTGTGTCTAAGCGAAATGATTGATTAACATTAAGTATAGGTAAAGCGCATTGGATGTATTTGCATTAGGTTTTAAATTTCGTATTATTGTGATATCGATTTACAATAAAAGTCGATTACATTAGGCGGTTAATATATATTTTTTTTTACTAATCTATTTCTATATTTGTTTAAAGCCCTCTGTGTATAATTATGTAGAACAATTTAATTTTTAATCGGGCTTGAATAAATTAGATTGTGAAAGTCTGTTTGAATCTTTTAGTGAATCATCTAATTCACTGTAAGGAGCGATATAATGATATTTTTTTCCATCTCGTATATATTATTAAGGTATGTATATTGTAATGCATTCAATTATGTGATCTTCGCAGTCTTGTTTTGTATAGCGTCATGAACTCTACTTCATTACACTATGATTAACGTGACAGTTATTATATATTATGGAGAAAAGAAAAGCAAAAATTAACTGCAATTTTCGGACGGCATCTTTTGGTAATTATGTGAAGTAATTTTAATCTGATCGTTGTCGTTTAATTTACCTCTTTAAACCCCCCCACCCCACCCCACCTCTTCTCCCCCTTTTTTTATTTATTAATGATCCACAATTATGTCCCGGCATATTTTTCTAGCAACAATGCCCGCATTGAACTGCAAAAGTCAACAAGGAAGTTAACCGTCTAACATTCTTAACGCTTTACCGTCCGCGTGTTTCTGCAAATTGTTTTATGTAATAGAGATCATATAAAATACAGAATTTAAAATGAAAAAAAAAAATGGGATTTAAACGTTTAAGTTCTATATTATAACCGAAACGAAAGGCACTAAAAATGTGTATTATAGGCCTTAAAGACTGAAAAAGAGTTTTTTCATGTGTAACTTGTGACCAAACGACACCACTTAAAAGAGAACTTGGTCGATTAGAAATTCAGCCTTTTTTGGGTTCAATAAAAGTATCTTACGACTGACCTAACACCCTCATTATTATTATTATGTAGTAATTATTTGGTACCAAATAACAGTAAAAGGCATAACGCTTTTGGGGAACAATATATTTTTTGTGTAATCGATTAGTACTTGATCTCAATTTCACACGACGTTAAGTGACAAGAGGTCGAAGATGTTAAGTGTGCTCTCCTCGAAAATACTTTGGCTCTCATGCTTCAAATATTACAGCGGTGGACTTGCGTCGAGGATGGTAAGCGGAGGCTGCATCCGGAAAATACTACTATAATTTATATTTTACCAATTCAGTCGTCCCGGAGTCGAAACAAGACCATCCCTGTTGAACAGTGTAATTGACATACGCTACACGTTTTATGGTGACCATTTACGATTTGATAATGTGACATCGGAGATCTAAATCATCTTAAAAGTTAAGCGAATAAGGGTAAATAAAACTGCGTAAGCTACTTTCATAATATATTTAAAAAAAAAAAACATAACAGCAAATTATCGATTCATTAAAATATATCACAAACTTCACAGTACAACTAGCATAAGAATTTTCGCTGAAATCACTGGTGGCGTGCGGATTACGATATATATATATAAACGCCGGTGTTATCTATTTCATTACATATTTTAAATGTCTAAAAAAATCGTACTAAAATTTCGAATAAGCCAATCCACCAACACTGAAAATGGCTTACATAATTAATTGTCCATACGTTTTTAGGTTCTTAATTGAAAATCATACCCCATACATATATTATACATGTGTATATATATATGCTATTGGTGCTTGATCTCTGGTTATAGTTATCACTGTGTAAATTATTATTATAACAGATTGTATTAGACTTAGAAAAAACATAAATTAAGAGATTGTATAAATGTAAATATTATACTCAAAGTAATATATAATATGTATTTCAATACATCATATTGAGTAGACGGATACTGGAGGCCGACGAACTGTGTATACGGATTAACATTTATTTTCATGACTTGATAACCTTTAGATCTTTGTTAAAGCATGATATTTAATATAATTAATGTTTTTAAAATTATTATTTACGTTAACGTACGAGGTCACCGATATAAGAACGGACAAGTTTCTATTGGCAGTTTTTGTACATTTGAAAGCGTCTTGTGTAAATGATCATTTATACCACGTAATATAACAGATATTGTAGAATCTTATTTTGAAGAACTGATATGAACTCATATAAGTCATTAAAGTAAATGACAGAGAATTAATTGAATGAAAATAATAAAATATAGTTTCATATGATATAATGTCTGTACCACGGGGCTTTTAACATGTTAAAAAGCTTTTTTTAAAAGTTGCATGTGCAACATTTTAAAAAATGGTTCTTCTACTCTGTTATATAACATAATGAGGAGAATAGTGAATTTATTGATTATACTCACGTAACTATGAGTGTTTCTAAAATTGCCCATGTTTCACTAGAAATTGCTTTTGGACGTTACTATGGATAGTTTTCTAAAGATAAGATAGGAGTTATATTCACTATTTACGAGAAAGCAAGGCAGAGCACTAGAAGTATGAGTAAGATGGGTGTATATAGGAGTGGAGGTTTTTTTTTAATTCCGCGTACAAATTATATTTTAAAGTGATTGTGTAAGTAGTTTTTAGGTAATGTAATTTATAAGAGTTTTGATACGAAGCTACTTTCACCGGATAATTAGTGATACGTATTACCCATGAAACTGTGACGTTAGTTGCTTGTACACCACTAAATTGCGTTTCAAATACAAGTATTATATCATATTAAACGAATGATTTCAATAGGAAATGTCCTTTACATTAAAGAATGAAATTTGAAAAGTATTACATAAATTCAATTTAAATATGATTTTAACGTGATATGATGAAATTTCGTGACTATAATAATGTATTAATAATACCTACAATTCTAGCAACTAACGCATTATCATAATACAGGCCGAATACAAATTTATTCGTCAACAACTAGAGTGCAATTCTCTACGTAAGCTTTGAACATTATTGAATCTAGTCCTATATAAAATACATCAGAAGGCACTGCAAAGAAGCGGTCCAGCCAAATTTATTGCATTCGATTCAACGAGAACAAGTATTATGTTCCTAACCATGTATAGTACAACCTATATTATTATATAACATCAGAAAAAAATCCAATTCATCACAAATTCAACTATATATATTAATATAAAAAAGGCATTATAAATGTGTATTCACGTAACAACTTTCTGTTTGCAAAATGGCCTCCAAGAGGACGCACGACGTAAACGAACAAAATTATCGCATATAAAATATTTAATAATAATTTAAAACTACCGGTTGGTTTATTATTTAGAAGCTAATATTTATTATCATTATAAAGTGTCAATCACTTCTAGTTAATCTGCTTTTAACATCGGAGATAGCGGGTTGTATTTCGCTCGAAACTGTTATGTGATGAACATAAGTGTTTGATTATATGTCTGGTTTTTATTATATATTTATGTATTTATTTAAAAATATCTACATATGTGTCGTTCTCTGATAACCCATACTAAGGGTGCTGCTTGGCTACCTATCTTGGGATCAAAGTGTTTCATGTCGGAAATGTCTTAGATTTATATTAAATAATCTTGTCTTTTTAAACAGACCTTCATGAAATTTAAATTATTAGTTAAACGTTAGTATATTTTAAAAATATTCTACTCGCTTATAGCTGACCACGTAAAATGTAAAGGTCGCTTATAACCGTTGAGAAAGGGACAGCACTAATGTGGTTTCAAAGTCATTTGTTATAATGTTCTACGTCCTAGTAACATTAGGCTATGACTGTCATTATAACACTATTAAATATTATAAGGATTAAATATAGAAAGAGGTAAAATTTACGTAAAGTGGTTAAGTATGAATAAGAGTTTTGACGATTGGATTGAATACTTTAACAATTTCCTAAACCGTTTAAATTACTTCAATAAAATAAGATTAAACACAACTTAAATCGGCATAAATTACTCTTTAAAAGAGCATAAAAGTGCCAATAAAAATTAAATAAAAAAAAAATGGCCACTTTTGTAGTGTAAGCTAAAGATAACATACTCATTTAAAAGTAAATCAAAATGTTAGATGTAATAATCGTATCAGTTCTCGATGATATACAAATGCGTCGTCAAAAATTAATCGATTAAATAAAATCGATAACACTTCGCTCTGCAGCATATCGTTACAAAATGTTATGATTAATAACAATCTCGAGGAAGATTTGTTCGTTAAAAAACTCACCGTCTCCTTGTACTTTTCAGGTACTAACCTATAATTGTTTGCTACGCGAATCGAACTTTATTGCTAAGATAATTAGGTTGAGATTAAATAGACGGGATAAATGGTTGAACCGTCGGAAGATTTAAGGGGAACCTTCGTCGTCCACTTCTTTGATTACCGCATCGGATTCCCAGCGCGCCCTCTCCGCAAGCAGAGCCTGTAATTTCTGTAATGAGCAATTTTATTAATGGAGAATTACAATGCGAGATCCTAATAAGAAAATAATGGAGAAGACGAAATTCGTTAGAATGTTTAGGTCATTTATTGAATGTAAATGAAAACTGTGTCGAGTTGAATTTATATTATCAGAATCTTACAAATGCCCCAGATCAGAGTAAAACTTTGATAAATTTATTCGCGATATGTAACTATCTCGAATTTTTTTTTTCCGGTTAATAATCGAAAGTCACATTCATGGTAAGGGACAGGAGCTGCGATCGATAAACACAATTTACTCCAATGGTTAGGGATAAATACTGTCCAGTAGTTGAACGAAATTATGGTGATTCATTTAACTATCAATTCACACTAAAGCTTACGGATAGAAACTGCAATCGATAAATGAAATTCACACCAAAGGCAGAGGCAAATTATGCCAGTTTATAACCCGAAATTCACACTTACGGTAAGGTATAGGCACTAATTAATTATCGATTAAATATATTAATCGAGATATTCACACCAATGATAAGGGACAAATAACTCCACTTGTTAAAATAAATTCGAAGGGTCACATTTTCTACTTTTCACATTTACTTACTACAATTTATTACACCCGTGGTCAGGGAGTAATGCTCCAAATGGCAAAGGAAACACTTATAGTAAGGGACAAATGTTTCAATTAATAAACGAAACTCACACTTATTACATCGGCCATATAGTCTACTTTGCTTTAATGCTAAATAGTACGATATTAATTACACTTACTTCAGGTTTGTCGATTACTACAATCCTGTTCTCGACTTTGGGCGCCAGCTCGCACGCGTTCTGTTCGAGATCGTCCAGCGAGGCCCGTCGCGTCAGCCTGTCGAATAGCATTTAACGAAGTTGTACTTATTTATACGCGTTAACCATCCATCGAAGCCAACGCTTAACCATAATTTAACATTGTGTGAAGTAACAATAAGACCGTAGATAGCGAAGTGTGCTCGTCCAGAATGCACCGGTTCTTTGAATATGACTGGCACCACACAGCATCGCTGTTATGGAGGTGGATTTATATCGAGGGTAGTGACTAGGTGGGCGGGTTCGAGAGAACCCCACCATCTATCAGATTGCATTGTTCAAATGGCCCGGAGTCTTACCAGGCAGTTCCGTTTAAGGTTAGGATCTCACCTGTGGTGATGTGTGGCAGGCTCCACGGCGGCTGAGGAAGCTCTCCGCAGCGGCGGTGGACCGTCCAGCTCGCTGCCGTCCAACATCTTCACCAAGCTGTGCCTGTAATATGATTATTACTATATATATATATACATATGTTTGTACCAATTCGGTCAAAACGAAGCTGTACTCCTAAATAAAAGTTTAATAAACCACGCCAACATAAATCCGGTACAGTAATCGGTATTTTATTTAGCGTGTGTGGAAAGAGAGCCACATATCCGGCTAGTTTGGGTTTTGCAAAGCGTTATCTTTGTCTTATTTTATTACAGCATTCTGTGACAGGGACAAAGCTCTATAAAACCGAATCATGCCGATCTTTGCCGTACAATTTCGCCCCAACTACCAAGGCACCGGTGCGTTCCATGAGATTCCGGGGAGATAATAACAGACCGAGGCCGACCACCGGGGGAGTTTTAGTGAGCGAAAGTCCCGCATAACCCTAACTCCTCCCAGAACCGGGTCACCCCTCGTGACGCTTCCATAAAAAAAAAAACACGAACATGTTGCCCTCTCTCACCGTCTGCTGAGCGTGACCAGCGACTGGCGGTGCTTCGACGGGCGCGACCTCCCCGTGCGCACGTTGATCGCCGCGAAGTGATTCTGTATCGCCATCCCCACCTCCGGGCACATGTCCGCCGGCACCTGCGCGGTAACTCGGTCAAAACTGGCCAAAGTCATATGTCTAAATTGCTCTAGTAAATTGCACCGTTTGAAGTTAACGCATAGCTCCCACGACACACATCCAGTATACACCCTTTAATGTGTATAAGGGCATATATA
>DWQX01004192.1:0-15629 GCA_018245475.1 Pharmacophagus antenor
TAATATAATTATATATAATTGAAACGATGCTAATTAAAATGTTTAGAAAGAACCACATAGAGAGATGTAGGCAGCACTCCATGATATCAGGAATAAACGATGTTAATACTTTGCCATTCGCTTATTCGGTTTTTTGTTTGAAGCCGAGAGTGCCAAAATTACTAGCTTGTTCCCAAAAACTTTTCTCTATTATTTGGTTATAATTCATTAGGGTTTACTAACTACGTCATCAGTTCTCTTACTTCTCACAATATTTATCATTGGCCTGATAGTGTTGATATTAGACTTACTTGTAACCGAAAGTTATGTCAATCCAATGATGCAAGTTCTCAGAAACATGGGTGCTCTCAAGAGCCTCTCGATGTTTCGTTATGAAGTCCTCGGCACAAGTTGCCCACGACGGAAGACCTAAATCCTGCAACAGTTTTTTTTTTTTTCAATTCAAATACAGAACAGCTAGCCCCTTATAAACCAAACTATAACTACTCGAAATATAACAAGGATGATGTATATTATGATGTTATGAATTTTTATTTTTTGCCGTGACAATATTCTAAAGTGTGTATTTTACGGAAAAAGCTTTGAACTTTTCTTCCGTTCATTCTTTCTTCAAAAGTTTAGTTAATTAAACGTTACAAAGTTCAAATTTCGAATAGATACCTGAATAAGATTAATATATATATGCAACGATGATCATTCACTATATAAATATAGTATTAAAGTTACCTTCCGTCGTCGTCATAATTTCAGCCTAAAGATGGCCATTGGTAAACAGACACAATAGATTTTTCACGAGATCAATCCAAGATCACATAAATGCAAGAATTCTCCACGAGCATTTAATGTAACTATTTTTTTTTTATTCAGTTACTCTACTTATATTCTTATTCAGGGATCTTTTTACAGCGTTAATTTTTTACTTTTATGTATTTATATTATTTGTTATAAACTACAATTCTATCTTTCACGTTTTTAATTACGTTTTCCTCATTTAATCTGTACAACACTACGCTTATGGCAAAAGCTTTTCACATTTTCTTAATTATACTTTTGTTTTATCTACTTAACACTTATTTGCAGTTCTTAATTTCCTTATTGCAATTTCTTATTTTTTAATTACCATATGCTTATATTAAAAGCATTATTTATTTACCCTTGTTACTGTTATTAGCCATCATACTAATTTTAAAACTATTGTTTGCAAAATTATTTCTAGTTATATGTTATGCATTTGTTATTTCCCCAACTTACTGCTCAAAGTTATGTCTAAAGTTGGCTTACACAGAACTTGGAGTCAAAATCTGGAGGACTTTTTGTTGCACCTTCTCATCACAAGTACACTAAAGATTCTCCCTACACCTTAAACGGTTCAGGTATTGAATTAACCCGCCGTGCCCAGTAAGGATTTATGACAGTCGTGCTACAGGTCGGATCTTTCTCACCAGGAGATACGCCTTTGTTCCACTCGAGAAAAAAGAGTTCTGTCGTTGACGCGGTACTACTTTATCTGGTTTCCTATTCTGTGACTGAGGCATCATCAACAATGTCTTAACATACGACTGTAGGCATGTCGTAATGGGACCTTTTCTTTCTATACAGTGCAGCTTCTTTAGCGAATTCGTCGGCTCGCTCATTGTCAGGCAGGTATGCATGTGCTTTAATCCAGAACGAGGAAACATCCTGGCTCTGAGTGAAAGCTCTGTGCAACCTACCGTGGCTAGAGGAAGAAGCGAACCATGATTTTTAACTGTCTCGAGTGCTGCTCTACAGACATTATACAAACCTCCCTATATCTTCGCTCCTCCTGACGACGACGTATTAAATATTAGTCACCTTATTTTATTCCATGCACTTTGGAGTTTTAATATTACAAGTTAAATAAGTTTATAAAACAGTAGCTCAGGTAGGTATAATATTACCGGTAAGTCCTCGTGAATACTCTTGAACACAGATGGATCAGTGTAAAATTCTGGTATACACTCGTCCGGAGTCCATTCTTGCATACGCTGGATAGAGCCAGGATACTCTGCAGGCACCCATTTGTTACGGACATATTTACATAAAACCTCCTTTGGAGTTCTGCAATTTTTTGTAGACCATACAGTGTAATGTTTGTTATAGGGACATAATGGGAACAGTTTTTTATTTGTTATAGACTAACACTTGTCTTTGATTTCACCTGATGTTATGTTAAAATGAGGCCAAAGATCGTGAAGCGTGTTCGCTCGAAATACTGACCCTCATTTATGACTGCCGGATCATGGCAATGCTATTATGGTGGCAGACTCACATTAAGGTTAGTACCTATCCAGGCGGCTGCGCATAATCATCCTGACTACTAATATTATCCGAGAATCGAATCCAGGAGCTTCGCGTTGTAAGGCAATAGGTAAACCATTGCGCCATGGAGACAGTCAGAACAATAAATTAAAGAAATGAGTTCAAACAAAAAAGGAACCCCACTATTAAATTACCAAAATAAATAAATCATTGAACAGTTGCCTTGCCTTGATGTTTTACTGCACTATAACATTAAATAAATAATATCTTTTCTAAATTTATTAATTCCTACTAAGTAAACAAAAAGAAAGTGTTTTGTTCAGTCTATATATACAATAGTGTTATTTATGATTTATGTATTTATGTGTTGTGGTTAATAATTTAACAATAATACTAATTATATAGGCTACAATAATAACTTTCTAGAACATTAATCTGTAGATTCAACTCAAACAAAATTTACTTAGTTCAAGGTAAACTGTACAATACAAAGTTTCCATTATCAGTGTTTACTCAATATAATATTGAACTGCAAATGATAAGAGTGATATTAATTGTTCCACATTTAATAATAACATTTTATGTTAATAAATGTAACATTTGACATTATAAACTGCTTTAACTAAGAATTACTAAAAATTGGTTAGTGACAGTATTGCTACCCATGAATGTTAATTTTTTTAACATAAACTGCATGTTAGACTTTGTCCATGAAAAAGAATAATAAATATGCTTCATAGACATAATTACCTGCGTGCCAGATACACATAGCAGGTAATATCAGATAAGGCATCTGAAACATGGTGTGGAATTTGACCATTAGCACTGGTCACATCATAAGTCATATCCAACTGTCTATCGCCTTTATTCAATCTATACTTCGATTTACTCAGGTCACGCCAATTCCTGCCTATACAGAAAATTGATAATAAACATATTTACATTGTCAGAAGCTAATAGAAATTAAATGTATGCAGAAAGCATTATGTGGATGTGGGAGAATTTTTTTCTTATTATGGCTGAGCTGAAAATTGTAGATGCATCCCTATATATTCTAAAGGCAGACAAACTCTACAGGTTGTGTTTCCTGCTAGATAATTTTATGTACAAGTGTTGACCAAAGAAATATTTCCTTTTTTTCAAAAAGGCATTGAAACCTTACATTATGTCTAATAGTATGATGACAATTTATTTGATAGCACAATATCACAACCAAAACTTACCACATCTTGAAGCAAAATCTGTGACCCATGGCACCATAAAGTGTGCTTGGGGATCATATGAACTTCTACCTGCTAATATGTTTAAATGAAGAAGATAGTCTAAGTTTGAAATTTTTCCTCTGACCCACAGCATACATAACTTTTCCAATTGTACAGCATCATTCTGACAACTTACAATTTTTTTCATACTTAACATTTGATTAACCATAGCTCCGCCCTGTTTACTTCTGTTGTATTCATGTATTAGAGAAGCATCTAAACAATGAATATTGTTTATTATTGGAGGAATAACTTGCAGCCAGAGATTTTCACACAAATAAATGTCTTGTAGTCTCAGCATACCCAAACTGAGACCCCTGTCACACATTGCCTTTGATACATTTAATAATTGGTAAATGATAAACAATCCACGAGCATAAGTTTTATCTATTAAGTTCGGACTGAAATTCAGGCAATCTAACAAATTATTTTCGTAATGATCTCTATACAGTATGAAATAATTATTATCAGTCTCTAAGGTAATCATCGCTGCTAATAAATTAACATGGGTCTCATAAGTTTTTGAAATATGTTTATTGGGTATTACATCTTTGTATTCATTTAATTTGGGGTCTTTTCTTATTCTAACAATATTACAGCCATATAACCTGAGAATCACTTCAGACAAGAGTTGATCATGTTCAAGGAGATTGACTAATGTTGCCTCCTTACTGCTCTCATTGTTTTGACAATAATTTTTGTATGATTCTTTCCATAAATTCCTTTGATTGGTTTGGGAAATACATTGAAGCAAATGTGTAAAAGACAGGGGTGCTTCTGCATTGTTCTCATTAAGTTTGTACCTTGGTAAGGGTAAAACCTTGGAACTTTTTTTATTTATTACCTACAAAACAAGCACTTGTATAATTTTCATTATAAATAAAACAGTACTACTTTATCGTGTGATTGTAATATTAACATACCCTTATAAATATTTTACGCCACGGATACGATACACTTTCACCTGGTTGTAAAGCAATATCAATGTTATTAACTAAATTTTCGTATTCAAAATTTTTTAACCACTTCTTTAACCAATTGCTATGTACAATCACGGCAAATAAATTTGATGTACTAGTAGGGAATACATATTTACTATTTATATCTAATTCTTTAATAATATTATCCATATCCTATTAAATGTAATCCTTTGTTTTGGTTTCCTACATGCGAATTTACCAATATTATCAAAATTTGACATTTATTCGCATGATAGATCAATTTAGTAATACCATATACAAAATATATTTTTCCATAACACATATAATATATCCAAAAAATAGACATTTGTTGTCGTGCATAAAAAGAAGCTATAAACGTAATATTGAGAACTCGTCTGTCTTAAAGTCGGACCCAAACAATTAAAAAAAAACAAAATCGCAAAAGTTTAACCTGTTAATATTGAAATTTAAAGCAATTTTGTTCTAGTTAGAGAGATTAGTCGAAATACTTCTAAGTTGGTCCTGTAAATGTTCGATAATTTAAAGCAAATTGACAGACTTTTATAGTTGTTGATAAATATGTAATTGTCGATAGATGTTACGGTATGCACTATGTATAAATTTTTACTCATATCAATTAGCTTATCTAGCTTTGCGAAACGAGTTAAATTATAAAATCTGTACCATGAAATGTATTTAATAGTAAAAAATGTAACAAATTTACGTAAAAAAATTTATTTCCTTATTCTTAATTGCGTATTGGTCCCCCATTCGTCGTTTATACATTATTACAAAAGTTTGATAATAGTGGAAGAACAATAATAATAAATTTATTTTATTGGTCTAACTATACTACAACAATTTTTATTACTTAGTACCTAATAAGAATAAATTGAATACAATAAGTCTAACTAAATACAGCTTCTGTAAAGTAACTACTAACATATGTCATATCATATTGTCAACATTCATTTGATTTTTGTGCTCTATTTGAAACAAAATAATCAACAACATAAATATTTCTTAGAAATATCAATATAGACGTAAAACAATGATTATTAGCTATCTTTTGTCATTAGAAAAATAACTTTAATTGAAAGATAAAGAAATATACTAAAAGTATAAAATAGCATAACATAAAATTTGAATTCAATATAATTAAATATAAAATAGTATTTATATAATCGTACTGGTGTATATAAATACCATCTTTAAGTATGTTTATTCCATTTTTCCCGAAATTCTCTTCATATAACATTTCCATAGAGTGTCTTTATATGTCACTGCCTGAACTTCTGGATTTTTGGATGCAACTATGCCACGCCCCACTACTATCACATCGGCCCCATTCTCTAGAATTACTTTCTCTGGTGTGTTATAAACTTGCCCAAACTCATCTTTGGACCTCTCAAGTTGAACCCCTGGAGTCAGCTGGATCAATCCTAGGTCTTTAAAAGTATCTTTATTTTGACATACAAATCCTGTTATCAACTCTGGATATTTAGCAGCCATTTTAACTGTTGCTTCTGTGTAATCTTGAGTAATAAGATTGCCCTGTAAAAGTAAAAATTGTCAAATTACTAAGATTACTTTAACAGAAAACAATATTTCAAAAAAATACATAAAGGTCAGATGAAAAATAATATGATACTGTATGGGAATTGCCATCATTCAGACATAGTTTTGGTACTGGTATGTATGCAATGCTATTGTACAAAAAGCTAGCTTAGTGCAATTTTCACCTGGTAGACAGTGAAACACTGATTTTCCATTTCACCATTACTGGTGCAGTCGTGATAAAAGTACACAAACCACTATTGGGTATATTTATTTATTATTTGGTATATGTAATGAATCCATTCCATTATCAACTATCAAGAAGAGGATAGAAGAGAATAAAAAAAGCCGTCTTTAATTAAGGATATTTCCTTAGCATCATCATTTGATTTTAAACATATTTTTATTTTCATTGTATGATTCATCTGAGTTCAAATTCATAAATGATGTTTGATAAAAAACATTTCCTTGCCATAAATGATGCAAATACAAAAAATTAAGTTTAAATTTAAATTTAGTTCAAGGGATATTTTAGCAAAGATATTATGGAAACATTCTTATATACACATGGGAATCTATTAATGATAATTAACATATAAACACTAACCTCACTGCTCATTTCCGCCAAACAGAAAACACCTTTGCTAACACCATTTGTGCATGTACTAATAGCTTTTAATATTCCTTCTCCAGGTAAAGAATGTACAGTCACACAATCAGCCCATTCAACTATCTTGTGTACACCTTTAGAATACTGTATTGATACAGTGTTGCCAATGTCAGCAAATTTCCTATCTTCTAGTAGAAGGAAGTTAAATTTTAAAGCCAAATGTTTTAATTGTGTTACAAAATTGTCACTAAAATCTTCTATTATGTCTATATGTGTCTTTACAAGACAAACATGTTCTCCTACTTTCTCTAGAAGGTCAAGAATTTTCAGTGAACTTGTCAAATCTACAGAGAGGCATAGATTGGTTTTCTTAGTAGCCATTATGTTGAACAGTTGCTTTGCTACAGGATTTGTAGATAACTCTGCTCGTTTCTCATATGTCATTTGCCATCTATTAATCGATGGCTCTGGAATATTATTTAAAAATGAAAGTACACAATACTTTATACATAAAACTCTATATATACATACATCTATACATTTTGTCATTTTTCCTTTTTTCAGATGTAATAATGCTAATGGATCCAATTTGAAAAGTAAATGAAGCAGGTGAAATCGTAATATGGGGGTATTTTATAAAAAAATAAATCAAGTCTAGTGAATAATTTAATAATTATTAGTAGAAGAAAAATTGTTTTATATATTAATAAGACAAGAATAAAACTTTCAAGATTTGCTATTTTTTTTTTTGTTTTAAATAAATTATTCATAGCTGAAAATAAAAAAAAATTGTCATTATTCATTTTTAACTTACCAACTGATGGAGCATGGACATTTTTCAAGTAATTTTGAACATCAAGTCTCATCTGTGTAGTAATACAACTATTCTTAGCTAATATTTCAATAAGCTTTGACATTGTGAAAAGAGATGTCATTTTAACCTTGTTCGCTTCAAGATTTTGCTTGCCACCCTGTTCCCTGTCCAGAATAATGACAGCCTCCTCAGCAAGGAGTCCTTCATTTCTTAAGTCTTTAACTGTTTCCAACACACTAGAACCTGATGTTACAACATCTTCCACAATAAAGCATGTCTGATTAGGTTTAAAGTGTCCTTCTATTAATTTTTTAGTCCCATAAGCCTTGGCTTCCTTTCTTCTCATTAACATTGATTTCTTGGCTTTAACACTAAGCAATGTGGCAATAGGCAAGGCCGTGTATGGCACTCCACAAAGGTGATCATATTTACTTGATTTTAATGTTATCTCAAATAGAAGGTCCGAAATTAATTCCTGAAAAGAGTCATTAATTTTTTTTATATAAAACTAGACAAACATAATAAACAATGGGACAAGCGTTACTATTTCTATTTACACAATCTTAAAAGTTTCATACCATCACATCAGGATAGCTAACTATAACCCTCAAATCAAAGTAAACTGGTGTTTTTATACCACTCTTAGTAGTAAATTCACCAAATTTTACAGCATCAATTTTAAATAAGTTAAGAGCCAATACTTCTAATTGTTTATCGTATTCCATGTTTAATTTATGACAACACAAACGTGAATAACACTAAAATTTTAGTTAAGTTTAAAAAAATATGAGAGAAAAAAACTTTTACACACGTGAGAAAAATAGCGTGACAGTGTTATTATTTTTACGTTAGAGCTGTCAATTTGACAATAGTATAACGTAGCTTAAAAAAGATACTAAATTTTGTACATCTTGTTAACAATTTCGTAATATATTGCATTTTATTTAATGCGTTCTAAAAATATTCATATACATATATACTTCATGTATAAATTTAATAAATTGATCATAAACTCGACCATGACCGATAATGAAAGCTCACTCATTCAATTGAACTTATACACTCCTGTCATTCACATGTACCCGGTCATTTTTACATCATTTGAGATACGGTGCTTATAGTGGATTCATGTGCATGATTGCTTTGTAATGTTTTGTGTATTGTTACGAACGTAATTTTTTTTAAAATGTGTAGTGATATATTTGATTTATAATTTTTGTGTACAACGCATAGATAAAATTGACGACGGACGTGAATTTTTTGAAACAATAAGGTAAGAAAAAAGTTTTGTTGTTATTTTGACAACGTAAGTTTTGTTGTTATTTAAAATATTTAATAACAGTCTATTAATTTCGAAATCGTCGTTTTTGTTTGGACGGGTGATAGATTTTATTTTATTATTATACTTTTGTAACGGTGATTTGGGATTCAGGTAGAAAATTTTTGAATCAATGCGGGGTTAAGCGAGCCCACCCTCCTAACCGGACGAAGTGGGGTTCCCTCCCCTAATGTAGGGGATGTTAGGGTAGACAAAGGGTAGTCACCCCTCAGCGGAGGGGAGCTTAGGCCTTGGGTGTATCGTTAGAAGGGAAGGGATAACTATTTAGATTTCGGGTCTCCTCAATATGTTTGAGCGAGTCGATGTTTATAACTTTTCTCGTTGCCTGCAGGAGTTTTCGTCGATATGGATAACAAGTTGCGAGGTTTTTTTTTTTGTATTTATCACCCTCTCTTTCCATCCTTTTGTTGCATTTACGTCTTAAGTCTATTTAGTTTATTATTAATGCATAAAACCGACTAGTAAAAAGGCAATGTGGAAATTACAATTTTCGGTTAATAAAAATGGTTAGAGAAAATGTCATAGGCAAGATTTCTGATGATTTTAGTCTTTTCAGTGCCGTCCGAAAATATGACCAAAATTTTATTCATACGAAATTAATTTAAGAAACATAAAGTGAATTAATAAGACTGGTTAGTTATAAGATTTTTTTTTTCAGAATAATTATAAAGCGAATTATGCAGTGGATGAACAAGCTATTAAAGTTTGATGAAAGCAATGGGTACTTTATAAACCCTAAGGTTGTCTCAAATTTTAAGTGTTCCAGTTTTCGATTCGCAATTCTGCTATTTTAAAGACAAGAATTTTATTTGTGTAATAGGGATTAGAACCTTTATCCATACGACAATAAATTTTTACGTATTGTTCTAGTTTATGCTTACTCGGAACAATTTCAAGTTATCTTTAAATATATGTAAATGTTTTTAATAATTATTACTCGAAGTCTATGCCTGATTATGAATGGCTTTTGTAGCTTCTCATCAAAAATAGAATTGTCATTAGTGGACAGCTAAAACGTATGAGACTTGGGTCGAGCTTCTTTGTTTTTTTTTTGTTCCAAAACGTAAATAAAAAAACGTCGTTGCCCTAGCGAGTTAACAAATATAAGCAGGTAGCAAAAACCAAATTGGTAACAAGGTTAAATAGCAATCTTTTACTCAGAAGTATTGCCTCAGCTTCTTTTCTATTGGGAATACAATTATAAGTTAACTTATGTATGTTTCATGTTGTGACGAACAATGTGCTTTGATAAAGTTTTACTTCTCATATATTTTATTAAAGTAATAAAATTCCATGAATATCTTATTGTAAATCGCTGAATGAAAGGTGTAAATATGTGCGATCAGATAAGAATACTTAATAATTTCGGAAGTAGATAAGAATGAGCTTAACTTTTTATTTTTCGGGCGGAGTATTTGAAATTTACCCAGCTTGTTGAGGTCAATAGTGGCAATATAGGATTCCTGCCCAATGAATCATAATTCCGTAGTGATTGCTCTCACTCCGTACAAGGGGCTTTAGTGATTGCTCTCACTCCGTACAAGGGGCTTTAGTGTTTGCTACGGACTACATCGGAGTCTATCTACTTATCACCTAAGCACGTCACAGGAACCCTTTTTACCACTTTCTCATTTTATTACAGCTAATGCGCGACAAATTTTTGTTTGGCTCATTTAGTGTATGGCGTGAGCCTTCAACCTTAAATCCCGCGAACCCTTTACTCCTCTGTTAGTCTTCTACCACAACAGACAGTGTTTATTCTCATAAATTAATCTTAGTCCTTTTCTTATTAACTCGACAAGAGGGCTGTAACACTGATATCTAGTTCCAAAGGTAAATTTTGGTTAATGATAGAGTTCTTAAGATGTACCTGGCTTGCTACCACCCATAATGACAATCTGCCGCCCTAACAGTGTTACTGTATTCCGGCAGTTGTACATCACCAATTACGGCATTATTTTCACTTAACGTCACAAGAAATGCAGGTAGAGTGTTATTACCCTATAGCTGATAAACAAAATGCTACCATAAGTTTTTTCTTCTTCCTTAAATGCATGTGCAACTATTGGAGGTTGGCGGTTAGTTCCCCAATAATTCACCCTCTCTTGCGAGGAAAACAGTTAGGTGGCACTCGCGATTCCGGTCTATGAGTTTTTGATAACGTTTATTTTGTGAATAGTTTTCAGCTCTCGTTCATAACATATTTGTCTAAATATACCTCGATCTCTTACGTTGTTGTTAGCCAATGCTAAAATATTATGAGCATGAGAATAATTAGATTTTTTAATTATAAGTAAATTAAAACAATCATTCTTGACCGATAGGGATAGACCGAAGGGAGAAGTTCTGTTCTTCGTTTTTTGATCCATTTTAACAACTTAAAGAATGGTCCGATTTTGATGATTATTTTCACATCATCATCGTATCATCACATTCAATGTCAGTCGTGAAGGTGTGTACATATATATTTTTTGTGTGTATATATATACATACATATACAGGTCAAAGTGATGTAGAAAAAATTGATTTTGCGTCTATATAATTTTTGTTAAGACTAAGCTTCTTACTGTTTATACTTGTTAACAACACTTCTATATTGGAGAAAGTGTAATTTACCTCTGACAATATCAAAGGTATCGATAAGGAATTGATGTCAAATTTCGATTACGGAAGGGGATGATGATTTTTTTTTTATTTCAAAGAAATATAGATTTGGAAAAATTAGTTCCATTTTTTTTTAAATTACTAAAATCTTGCAGAAATGAAATCTGTTGAAGAAATTCTCAGACGCAATCTCCTGTCACGAAGCAAATTGGCGCGAATCTTTCGGGACAAAGATGGCAGCACAATATACAACTGCGTCGAGTGTTCCGCGGAATATGACGACAAAGAAAAAATGGAACTTCACCTCTGCAAGCACACCAAAGAGTACAGATATTTGTGCGGCATGTGTGGTACGGGGTAAGATAAACGCTTGTATTACTCTACAATCATTGCATTAACCACTACCAGTGGTAAGTGAAAATAGATAAACACAACTGCCTTCGTGACGCAGTGGTTTACTGCTCACTCTGTAACACGGGGGTGCCGGATACAATTCCAGACCCACAGGAGTAGTAGAGTTAAGATAGAGATAGGTTTTTTGAATACTTCTGGCTACAGACCTCAATGTCAATCTGCCGCCAAAACTGCATTGTTGTACACGATGCACCATCTTTCTTTACTGTTGCTACATGTATTTACGACTAATGCGCCATAGCTAATTATTTTCATATTATTATAATAATATCGGGGATATTAGTCACCTATACTACCCTGCTGCTAGGATAGGGAGCTAAGCAGTTCTTGTAGTATGGGTTCTCAGAGACTGACATGTAAATAGATATTTTTAAGTATATATTAACTTAAATATATATTAAGAACCAGATACAGAACAGACACAAATGATTATTAAATGAAGGTTTGTCCTGAGCGGGAATGGGAAGTTCCTACTTGTGTAACATTGTCTTACTAGCTTCTTGAATTAAATGATGAACAGTTGTCAACCTTTGTAATGAAGACAAATTTTTAAAATATTTTTTCTATAATTTCCTTCAAATGTAACACGTAATTACGGGTTATTATATTAGGGGGACCGAAAAGTGATTTCGTTTTTTAGGTTAAATTGAAATAGAAAATCTTTTATTTGATGATATAATCTCCACCTTTTGCAATCTAGAGAAAATAATTGGCTTTTGAGAAAAATAGTCGGATGTGGCATTTTGGATATTTTTCGAATTTTCAATTTTTTTTTTCCTATTAAAAAGTGTTGCGACGATCGAAAATGATAATCAGATGGTGCGATGTCAGGTGAGTATGGTGGGTGAGGTAGGACCTCCCACCCCAACTCATTGATTTTTTGCGTCGTCCTTCTTGCACAATGCGGTCTGGCATTATCGTGCAACAGCAAAACGCCTTTCCTGTTTACAATCGCGGGACATTTTTCAATTAAGGCTTGATGTACTCGATCCAATTGTTCGCTGTAAAGATCTGCAGTCACAGTTTGTCCCAGATTTAGCACTTCAAAATGAATTATTCCGCGTATACTCTACCAAACACACAACAGTGCCTTTTTAGGATGTAAACCCGGCTTAGCAGTACTTCGTAGTATTTCATTTTGAGAAAGCCACTGCCTTTTGCATGCAGGATTATCGTACAAGACCCATTTCTCATCGCCAGTAATTAAACGATCAAAAAATGGGTCGCAAATATGGCGTTGCAGCAAAAATTTGCACGTGATGGATCGGTCGGCTTTGTTTTGTTCCGAGAAATTATGTGGAACCCTGACACCTGGTCTGGTAACTTTGCCGATCTGCTGCAAATGTTCCTGTATGATCGACCAAAGTTTGTTAAGACTGTAGGACAATTCTTCTATTGTTTGGCATGGATTTGCCTCAACTACCGTCCTTAAAACTTCGTTGTCTAAGGTTGTTGGCCTTCCTGAACGATGAGCATCAGAAAGATCTAAATTTCCGGATCTGAATTTGGGAAACCACCTCTGGCATTTGCGAACATCTATGGAATTAGGATAAACATCGCAAATGTTTTTGGTAGCAACTACTGCGGTGCTATCCTTTAAAAATTCAAAAAGTATGCAATGTCTGACATGCACCTCTTCTGGTTTCTTGGTCGCCATTTTACTTTAAATTGTAATAAAATATTTAAATTTTAATTTTATGTAAGTAAACAAGTCAATATAAACTAAAAATTTCTTTGACACGACTTTGAAGTACATAGAAACTGACAGATGAGATTTCAATGTTACCAACGCCGTTACTTTCCGGTCCCCCTAATAATTCAAATTTAAATAACAGAAATACGTTAAAGTTGCCTGATTGTTCTCATTGTAGCAAGTTTTTACTAATTATATTTCACTTCATCATCATTATCGCGATCTCAAGCTGAGAATAGTGCCCCCATAAGCCACCTGCATTCCTTCTCTTTCCGCAAAATAAGAAAGGTCATCGCTCCTTCTAGTGGGGGGTCGACCTACGCCATGAGCGCCTGTGGGGGGTGACTATTTGAGAGCGTTTCTTCTGTAACGTTTGACGGTTGTAGTAAGTCTATTGGTTTAAAATTATATTTGCATCATCAAACATTGACATAAAATTATTATTGTGGCATTCGGGAGTCCAATGCAATTTTTTTTGTAATAACTAAATAAGAAATTATTTCAATGCCATAGATAATATAGACTTTTCTAGCGCAAATTAGTTAAACTTAGAATGATTTCTAATAGCCCAATTATTATCTTGGATAATTACAATTAAGTTTTATTTGTCGATAGGTTGAAGCGTAAAGAGCATCTCGAGCGGCACACCCAGGAGCACCTAGAGGTGAGGCCTTACAAATGTCCCGTTTGTGACAAGGCCTTCAAGCGGAAAGAACACCTCAATATACACCAAGCCATTCACAAAGGTGACAAAACTCTCGAGTGTGGGTTGTGTGAAAAGTGTAAGTATTTTCATAAGTGAACTGGTGGTCAAATTTATTTATATTTTCACCTCTGAATTCTGTTTCAAATAGTTAAAATACTTAAGAAGTAAAACTAGCTAACTCCCACAAAGAATTATTTTATTTTTGAAGCTGCGCAAGTGTGTCAATGACTCAATATCTACCTGTGGCATTGTAAGCTCTTGAAGGATTGAACTTATTGTGATATGGTTTTTTAAAGGTGACTGGATCGAATATTCTTAGCCGTAATAATACAAAAAGTAGCTTCACTCATTAATGTTTTATGAATGAACTAGTTCTAAGCCAACTGAACTTCTAGTTTAGTTGGGCGGTTGGAAGATTTTAAATTAATGTTACTCTAAAAAAATTGTCTTTTGTCGTTTTTGTTTTCTAAAGTTTTAAGTTAAGTATAATTTAACACATTTCTTTAATGTACTGTCAGCGTTTTACCGCAAGGATCACCTGCAGAAGCACATGCAGACTCACAGCAAGCATTTCCTCGGCGAGATGCTGGAGCAGCTTGCGGACAGGGACGCCATCACCATCAAGCAGGAGGTGGAAGATGAGGAGTTCCTCAATCCGATCATCACGAGCATATCCGGGAACGTCGGCGAGACGGAGATCAAGATGGAGGTATGTTGTTAAACCCGCAATATCGATAACGAAATCGTTATCGTATCAGTTTAAAATCGATTTTAAAATCCTTTTCAATATTCCGATGGAATAACAATTTGCAGTATTCGTTAATGAGACATTGAATATATTTTTTTTAATTCCTTCAATATTCAAAATTATCGTTATAGAAATATATCTGTAATTGTGATTGTAAAAGAGTGATAATAAAGAAATTTTGAGTGTTTGTGTAAGTATTTACACATATTTCGCTTTGAATATCAAAATACGTCCCGACAAATCCTATATACCGATATGAATAGAATACAGTTTAATGGAACAGGACTAAAATGCAGAGATAAAACCCGTAGAGACTCCCGGGTTGAAAGTGACTCATTCCGTAGTGGGAGGGGGCATGGTGTCAGGAATGCCCAACGCCCACACCTAGCTGACGAGGCAACGCCGGCCGTAGCCGCTTACATTTTAGTTATTCGCATTTACCGTGCCTAACGAAAAGCTTACACTGTATTTAGTTACGACTATCAGAGTACTCCGGACTCCCAGAGAATAAAGTAGAAGGTTATGAACTTAAAAGGCCAACTGTACACGAAATAGATTAACCCTTTGAGTTCATTTGACAAGTTAGACTCGTCATCTGTTTACTTGGGCGAAGTTACGGTGGACGAGTCTGACTCGTCATCTGAATTTGAGTAGTAGGCGT
>DWQX01004193.1:0-15628 GCA_018245475.1 Pharmacophagus antenor
TATATATATATATATTCATAAATAATGATAAAACATGGAATAGAAAAATTAATTTATATTTAAAAAAAATAAGTAAATAAAATAAAATAAAATAAAATCAAAACGCATACATAATATATATATACCAATATAAATACCCACATACCATTAACAAACATCTGCCAATTTGAAACGCTTTTTTTATTTCTAGCTCTTCTGAGTATCGATTAAAAATAATTTGAATTGAGCTTTAAAAGTGGTTCTAAATTGTGCACTTCTTATGGGCGGTGGGATATTGTTCTAGCATTTGGTTGCAGCATATCTAAAGCTGCCCCTGAATGCTGTAGATTTGTGACGCTGTATCATCAGACTGCTCAAGCGCTGCCTATTGATACTACTTCCAATTTGTTGCAAAGATATTTAGATGTGTGAAATTTTAAAACTCCAAATAGCAGACATGCTATATTAAGCTTTCTACGATATTTCATTTTTAATATATTATGCTCATTTAAAAATGGTGTAATGTGTCATCGTGGTGGTATATTAAAGCAAAAACGAGCACAGGCGTTTTGGACCCGTTGAATTAATTTTTCCGTTCTTGCATATAAGCAAGTACCATAGACTGTGTCCAGATAGTTTAGGTTTGACAAAACGAGCGATTCCACCATTTGTGTACGTAAATCTTCATTAATATATTGGCGTATTTTGTAGATAATTTTCAACTTATAAAAACATTTGCGCACAAGTTTGGAAACATGATTTTTATATTTCATATACGAGTTCTAAGCTCTAGCCATCCAGCTCTAAGCTTAGGTTACGAGCCCTATGAACCCGTTTAATCTCCTCCGCGCCCAACTTTACCTTACAATCTGTGGGTATTTTGGTTATTTGCGATTTCGTCCAAAACACCAAATATTTGGTCTTTGAAGGATTTAGGACAAGACAGTTGTCTTAGACCATTCTTGTATTCTGGCGAGATTTTCGTTCAGTAACTGTACTGCCGACTTCCATTCCGTAGCTTTAAATGATATGTATATCTACAGATCATCAGCGTATAGGTGATATTTGCATATTTTTATGCAGCTACTGATATCGGTTGTGTAAAGTATGAATAATATAGGTGATAAAATTGTACCTTGCGGGGTACCTCTTTCCAGAGCATTATATTTTAATCACAGTGCATGGTTTCCGTTCTGATTTATTTCTACATATTGACCGCGGTTAGTAAGGTAACTGAGGAACCACTTAATTGCAGTCATATCAAAACATCTATATGTATATAACACGATATCTTGGCTAACAAAAGGTCAGTATTTATGCAGTCAAATGCCCTCGAAAAATCTAGTAATACCAGTAATATGCACATACCGTTTTTTTTGACCGAATTAAATGCATTTACTCACCATATCCCCCTTTGGGAAGAGGGCGACGTGTGTGGAAATCGCCTGCCCCTGTGTGATGCGGCGCGCTGGCCGCGCCGCAGGGCCAGTGATACACACTAAAACCCTCGGATGTTCAACGACAACATTGGTGTCGGGGCGAGGGGTCGCTTTCGCATT
Source organism: Pharmacophagus antenor (assembly GCA_018245475.1). NCBI lineage: Eukaryota > Metazoa > Arthropoda > Insecta > Lepidoptera > Papilionidae > Pharmacophagus > Pharmacophagus antenor. The sequence goes on from DWQX01004193.1 coordinate 1,539, forward strand.
CCCACCTACTTCCCCGACATGCCGGCCTGCGACTGCGGGCCCCTCGTCTTTTTTTCCTCGCACCGTGCTACTTCACACGATTCGCGAACACGAACCGTGCAACCCCCCCTTACCTGTTAAGCGCGTATGGGATCTGCGCTATGGGCTTTTATAAGGGCGGCCTGAGGTCGTCCCCGGTGCCTCTACGGCGTCGCCCGGCGCGGCGCCTGCGGGAGGTGAGGGAGGATGATGCTTCCCCCTCCCTTTCAGGCTCCTCCTTTGCGGACACAACAGCTTCGCAAAAGTTGATGGCGGCGTCCCAGGCCGACTTGTTTCGCACCATGTACACAGAACTATGTGCGGCAGCGTCAAGGCCCCGGCCTCCATTGCCCCGACTAGGTCACGGCGCTGCTCCGCCCACGCTGGGCACACTTCGAGGGTGTGCTGCGCCGTATCCTCGGGGCAATCCCCGCATTGATGGCATCTCGAATGTTCCTTCCGCCCTGTGCGGCACAGGTACTTCCCGAAGCAACCATGCCCCGAGAATACCTGCGTCAGGCGGAAGAGGCCGCCGTGCCATCTCTTAAGCCACTCCGGCATGTCAGGCCTTACCGCCGCTATTGTGGCGTGCCCCGCGCTTGGGTGTTCCAGCCGCGCGTCCCACTCTATCGTCATCGACACGCAGAGCTCGCGCCTATGCACCTCCTCGCGCCATTGATATGGCTGCGCTAGGAGCTTCGCCTCCAAATCCCACGAAGGGGATCCGGCCAGGAGGGTCGCCGCCTCAGAGGATATGGTACGATTTCGTCTTATGGCCCTGATGGCCATCACCCTCTGCGAACTGCGCAGTAGGGCGATAGGTCTGGGCCTGAGGTCTTCTGCCCATACAGGGGCTCCGTAGAGGGCCATGGATCTCACGACATGCAGGTAGAGCCTCCTGCATGAGGCACGCGGCCCTCCCACGTTGGGCAGCAACCTCGAAAGGGTTGCCGCCGCCGCGCGCAGCTTAGGAGCGAGTCGGCGAAAGTGCTCCAAATAGCATAGCGCTCTTGATCTTGATGGTTACCCCTTTCACCATGATGCAGAAACCTGCAGGTGGCACTTTTCGCGTACCATGGAATACCATGGCCTCTGATTTGTTGAGGGCCACCTGCAGTCCCAACCGCCCGATTCGACTCACGACTTGGGCGATCCCGGCAGTGGCCAGAATGGCCGCCTGCTGGTGCGACTCACCCCGCGCGGTGACCAGCGTGTCGTCGGCATAACACGTAGCCACGATACCGCGGACGAGCGCACCGCGCAACACCCAGTCGTAGCCGATGTTCCACAGGAGCGGCCCCAGGACCGACCCCTGTGGAACACTGCACGACATGTCATGCCGGAACCAGCCACGTCTCCCCGGGAAATGTGCACATACTGGCATCCTGGGCACTTATGATATTGTCGGTAACATCCGAGAGAGCAGTGGCTGTACCATGGTGTTTCCTAAATTCAGACTGAAACTCTGAAAATATACTATTCCTTTTTAGATACTCAGTCAGCTGGAGACTGACTGCTTTTTCCACTACAATAGGGCGAGGGTCCTTGGGTTCTTGCGGACGGAGTTTTTGGGTAGAGTCCTAACAATAGCTATCTTCCAAATATCTGTGTAGGTAGAAGAACTAAGAAAACAGTTAACAATAGAAGTAATCGCATTAAGAGATTGAGGTAAAGTTCTAATTAGCATTCTAAGAGAAATCCCATCGACTCCTGCATTCGATTTAAGGTTGGATATAATTTTCACTAACATATCTTGATTAATGCACTTAAGAGAAATTTTTTCCAAATCGCAAAACTATTTGTTCGAAAGAATGAGTGCGTGGAAGCATGAACGCGGGAAGAACCCGGTACATTCAAAAAATGAACGTTAAGAAGATCGGGATTAGCCAGGTGGGGGGCAGTAATGTGATTTATTTATGGGGCAATACGGATGATTTCAAGTTTTGCCAGAGAGTTTTTGGCCGTTTTAAATTGTTGTTTATATTGTACTTAAAATATGCTTATATGGCTTGGTGTCATATAAGCATCAGCTAATAGTAAAGATTTGAAGTTAACAAGTCTAGTCATTGTCAATGATACGATGATGATAATGAGCATCAAAGAAGACTTCACCATGATACTAAATGCACTAGCAATCCCTAGGACTCATGTGCAATATTATATATATTTGACAACTGAACCATGAATCAAAGTATTTTTGGGGCACAATGATAAAACCATAGTCTTAGTCCAAAGGGCAATAAGAGGCTCAGCTCAAGCGGCGGTAGGCCTTGACCCGCTTTTTCCCATTCCTTTCACCCAACTCAAACCGTGGGTTGGGAAATACATTGACACTCAACATAACACACGTTGGGCAAATAGTATCAACTGTAGACAGTCGAAAATAGTGTTCCCGAAAATCTCATACGCCCTATCATGGAGACTTATTAGCTTAAACCATATTAACGTCCGAATAGTAGTTGACAGTATCACGGGACACTGCCCTTTAAACAAACTACTATTTATAACCCATACAACTGATAATCCTAATTGCAGGGAATGTCTAGAAGCACAAGAAACCGCCGCTCATGTAATCATGGAATGAAGTGGAAGTGGAAATGTATAGGGTACAGATCCTGGGACCACCAAAGTCGCTCCAAGAAGCTTGTGAACATCCCAGGAGAGTTCTGCGCTTCTGGCAGACGCTGGGTTGGCTAAAGTCAACCTAAACCCTTTCACGTATAAAGGACCGTTCAGTGCCTAAATGAGGGTAATAGGAGCCCAACATCATCATCATCAAGTTCAAAGGGCTATGATTAATAATGGTATATGAGGTACACAGTAACTTTTAAAGGGAAAGTGCCTGGAAGCGGTTGTTTACAATAACATTTAGATGCGGTCATAGGTTGTCCAAATAGGTCAGGCAACACTAAAAATTGAAATTGAGAGACTGTCTTATCCTATATATCTAATCATTCCTTAAAGAATATAACATCATAGAAAGGAGGCAATGGAGAAAGAATGAAAATAGCACAATTTGCTGAGGTTTAGCTAAAGATCTGGGCATTGGTGGAAGGTATACCATGCCCTTCCCCAATCTCCATTATAGAATCTTAAGGAACGAAGATAGTGTTTCCCTTCGATGGTGTGAGAAGTGTCACTTTTGCTCGTCACTCTCAAGATGGATTAAAAGTTTCAACTGTCAATATGAGATCTTAATAGGGTTCTTTCTGTCAAGATAATGGGTATGGTAGCAGTACAGAAGTTCTAGATAAAAGCATTGATATCATAGGTTTTACCCAGAAAGTGAAGTACAAATTGTATCTGCATTTACTGTAACCAATGCGGGATGTCACCAGAAAAATAGGGTTTACTTAAATCATATTGAATGTATTTCAAGTTTTTTTTTGTATGTCTGAAATGAATTTTTTGTTGCATCTACAACTATGAAGTACAACCCTCTTTTTCATTTATTAAGATATTTTAAAGATTTCCTCATAATTTTGTAATAACAAATTTTTATTTTTTTTTCTATTTGAACATAAAAAGCTCATTGCTGACTGGGATATTCTGAAAATCTACTTTATGTGCCCGACAATTTTTTTGAAAGCAGATGTGAAACTAGAATAACTATAAACTTTAATACATTTTATTTATTATTGAAGTCTTAACATTTCTGTTTTGTATGATAAAAAGTATAACAATCACCTATATGTAATGGTACACCCCAAGTATTGGCAAAAACTAAGAACTAAATTTGGCTGTTCTTATAAGTGAGGCAAATGGTGGTATGCATACCAAATAACTACATTATAAGATATTCAATAATGTGCAGTTAAAACAATGAAAATGCAGAAAAAAGCTCATCATGAGTTAGATAGTGACTGATCATCAATGTATTAAGGTAACATTACTTTTAATTAAAGAATATGTTATACTAATGTGTTCATGTTAGTGCCAAAATGATATATTTGGCTACTTCACTCAATTACAAGGTTCCATTACCCCACAGCTATGAAAATACATTTGTTTAAACTGCACATAGATTTTAAATTATTTTAAGATAAAAAGGCTTATATTTATTATGAATTCATTTTTTATTTCTATCTTTATACACTATGTATTTGTAGAGCACAAATTTCATTTTTTTATATATTTTAGGTATTTTTTAGCATTAAAGTTGTCTTCAATTGTGTCACTTATCTTGATCTTCCTCTTTGGTTTTCTTTTTTCTAATCTGATTTTCCGTTCCTCCTCAGATAGTGTGGTCATATCTAATGGTAGCTGAACAAGAAATACATGAATTGTATATATGATGAAAGCCGAGGTATAGCTCCACCTGGAGTAATCCCAGGCCTGTCACTGTTTGGCCGTGTACGTTCCCTATTGTCCCACAACGCTTATACAAAAATAGAAAATAAATAATTAACTTTTCATTAAAACGACATGAATGTAATTTACCTTAATTATCTTTCTGGGTTCATTGTATCTTATATTTATCGATGCTCCATTCGGTAGAATTACGATTGTAGGATACATTCTGGCATAAATTTCTCTATGTACCTTTGTTATACTAGCTACATTATTATTTAAAAATCTCTGTGTGGAAATAAAGGACAAAATTTGTTTTGACTTTAAGATTAAACTACAATTCATAATGAACATAAATATTAACTCTGTCACTTAAATAACATTATATTAATAACCTCTAATACAATTCTATTACCTGTCATTACAGTTCAGTGAGTTAACGGCATCTTGGTGTCAGTAATTTAGTGTACGGTAAAACTTTATTAAAAACATAATTTTAATTATAGCATAAAACAGTAAAACTTTAGTGAAAGTAAAAACTTTAAAGAGAAATGAAAAAAAAATGTATTTGGTTTTGCTTAGGCAACACTGCGTAACATTTGTCGGGCAACATTGGAACTTAAAATAATCATTTTAAATGAAATGTTGAGTTCGTACGTGTTTTGAATTATTATAATATAATTTAATTTGAATATTTTCTTTAGGATATTTTTATTGTGTAATATTAAAAAAAAATATTTATGTTAAAAGATAACTTTATTTACAGAAGTGGAATGCTAGTGTTCTTTTAACCTCTAAGCCTTACGTAAGGCTTAACCACCAAAAATGGGCAACAAAGTCTCCGCAGAGACTGTGAATATGATTTCTACTCAAAAGAATGACAATCCACCTCCAGAATGCCCTATGCATAATAAAACAGCTGATGTATCGAATGGAATAAATACGCCTTCACAGTGTCCAGTTCAACATAACAAAAATGACATCAACCCGTATAACATGGTAATTAAATATTTTTATTTGAATTATCTCAGGTTTACCTCACATGTCCATTACATTCTAATTCTAGGCTTCTTAGATATCATTACTTATAACAAGTGTCTACAAGGCTTTGCTTGACATATCTTCAAGACTTCTAGGCTTTTAAATTCAGCTTCCAGGGGGTTAGTATAGTGTAAACATTGTTATGCATTAAGATAAATGTGTTTTTAATGTTTTAAGTAGAAACTTAACTTTTCTTACACTAAAATTCGCCACTAAGTCACTAGGTTGTTAAGTCTGTTAAAAAAATTACAGATGCCTCCAGCAAATCAGCAGCCTGCACCAGATCAACCTTTCCCTCTTCCAACAAGTCGTCAAGTATCCACGATTCCACGTGCTATGCCTGATGGTTCTACAGAATTTTGGATTTACCCAAGTCAACAAATGTTTTGGAATGCTATGCTTCGTAAAGGGTGGCGTTGGAAGGATGATGAAATTAAGCCTAAAGATATGGAAGATATTATTCGCATACATAATGCAAACAATGAACAAGTAATTTTTAAATTCATTCATGTTGTTAAATTTTAAGAGACCTTAAAAGCCATTTTTTGGTTGCTGGTGAAACAAAATGCATTAAATGCACCTTGTGTCTCAAAAAAAAAAAATTATGTATGTGGATTTTTTCATCTTCACAGTCATACTTGCTAAGTTTAATGCCTGAGTGGACCAGTATAAGTTTTGTTAATATCCAAGCTAAAAATCCAGATTTACTAATCCAGTTGTAACTGTAATAAGTAATAAACATCCTCATTAAAAACCCTTAATCACATAAAATGAAAGTACTTTATTAATTCCTTATTTAAACTGTAATGTATACTATCACAATGAAAAGCCTTATATGAAATTTTATGAATTATTTATTACTTAGGCTTGGCAAGAAGTGTTAAAATGGGAGGCATTGCATGCAAAGGAGTGTGGACACCCCAGGTTAAAGAGTTTTGGTGGAAAAGCAACTGATTACAGTCCCAGAGCAAGGATACGTTACTGGATGGGGTATGGAAGACAAATTTTGCCTTTTATTTCTTTAAATATTATATTTAATATGTTTTATAGAAGAATTCATACTAATGCAAAATCATAAACGCCTCATTCAATCACATAAGAATTTTATTAGATTTGTTATAAATACACAACTAATAACAATACAGTGTTATTATTATATGTATTGATAATTTTAATTAATAATTTTTGATTGCATTAGTATTTAACAATGATTGTTATTAAGCTTTACACATTTTACTGCTAATGTTTTATATTAAGGCATATTTCATATTTCACAAGCAAATACTCTAAGTTTCTTTTTTTAACATTTTTAGATATGAACTTCCCTTTGATCGACATGATTGGATTGTAGACAGATGTGGGAAAGATGTAAGGTATGTCATTGACTATTATGATGGAGGTGAAGTTGACAACAAATACCAATTTGCTCTTCTTGATGTCAGGCCTGCATTGGACTCATTTGAAAATGTTTGGGACCGAATGAAAGTAACATACATGAGATATCGTTATGAAATACTTGGAAACAAAGAACATACTAAATTGGCTAATTAGTTTCATTTTATTTTATAATTTTAACATTTTATTTCATGGAATGTTATCTTTCTCCATAAATCGTTAATTAAATAATATTAGCCATCATTTCATATATTTATTTGCAATTATACTTTATATAGGACATTGAAAATTTATTATAATTATAATATATAAAATGAATAACCTATACCAATATATTTTGACCTACACTAATAACCTTTACAATTTGAGCAATATATGTTTAATTTCATTTTTTTGTAAATTGTTTATGTAATCATGGCATAGAAATATAACTTCTTACAAACAGCATGTTTTTTGTCAATTATATCAATTGTTATATATGCATAAACTGTTTTGTGGGGTTCCTTTGTCGGCAAAAATTGTCACCACAGAAACTCTTTGTGATCCTAAATCTTCTCAATATGTAATTTAAAAAAATCCTCAATAAACCATTTAAGTTGATTATTTTTACATCATATATTATAGTATTATTTAAGTAATCACTAATCAAAACTCAACTGTTGTATATTAATAAATGATAGATATTTTTCTGATTTTTATTACCTCCCTATTCACATAGTATCAAGGTTCTACTTCTTTTTTTTTACGTGGGGGACCTTCTACTTTCGCCTTCGTTGGGACAAGGACAGGTTATGTCGGACTTGCACTGACTAAAACCCCTACGGTTCTCCATCTTCCGCCTATGGCGAAGTCACGGGAAAGCTTTCGCACACTTCCGCAACTTCGCCGGCGATGCCCACTCAAACAGAGTAGGCCCCTTGGGCATTTGGAGGCCCACACCCTCTCGGTGGTCGACGGGTCGGAGAACGTGACCCGTCAAACCCATGTCGGAGACTTGCGCCGGGTGACGGATGTCCGCCATCCGAAGTCCCCATTAAAGCGGCATGAATCAGTTGTGCGCCGCCGTCCTGCGGCCCTTGCGTCTGCGGCGGATAGGCTGCGACGAAGGGTCATCTTCCTGCGCCCGTTCCGCCACTTCCTTTTGCGACATGACTTCTTCGTAGAAGGAGACCATCGCTCTCCATGATGTGTCGCTATCGACCAAGACTTCCACCACAGCCGGTAGCGAGATATCCGCCTCCACGACCGCAACCAGCTCAGCGCGGTGATCTGACCATGCTGGACAATCCGCGAGAGTGTATCACGAAGTGTCCTCCGGACTGCCATAGTGGTGGCACTCGGTGGAGGGTTCCCTTCCCGCCACGTTGCACAGGTATCCCGAAGCACCCGCGCCCCGAGAGAACCTGCGCTGGAACGCTATAGCTCCGTTCTCCCTCTCCATTTATTCCTTTAAGACCGAGCGGAAGGCCGCAATCGTAAGACGGCTAGTAGCTGGGTTCTTCAGCCCTTACCGCTACCTTCTGAGGAGCCGATGACGAAGAGCGTCCATCAGACATTCCGTCACCTGCGAACAAGGCTCCATGGATCGCGCGCGCGCCTCTACCCTCCGCCGATAGACCGAGGCCAAGACTTCGGCCTCGAGGTCCCACGGCGAAGTTACTCTCCTTGCACTTCAACCTATGCAAGTATAAGGAGAATTCCCGTGCCCCGAGAGCATTTGGACCAGCCATCCTTCTAAGTCCATCCGGCGAAGCGTTCGATAGGCCAAGACGGCGTCCCGGAAAAACATCCGCGTTGTTGAAGTCGTCGTTTCTTCCATATAGCGCCTGTTCCATTCCTGAAGCATGTTCAGCCTGAGCTTTCGCTTGACAAATGAGACAGGACACTCCTCATATACTGGTCTCTTTTTGTCCTTCAGGCCCGCTTCCTTGAACAATTGATTCGCTCTCTCATCCCCTCCATCCCGCGTGCGCTTTCACCCAGTAAAGTCTCACTTCCGTTCCATTCTCTTTCGCTATATTTATGTTCTCTTTCACTCTCAACGCTAAGGGGTAGAGGGTCTTGCGATAGTTTCGAGAGCGGACCTCGAGTCGCTCAATATGGCTATCGACTGAGCTGACCCGCTGGCCACGTACCCTATCGCTTCTACTAAAGCCAGCAGCTCTGCCTGGTAGACGGTACAGAAGCCGCCCAGCTTGAGCTTTCTGCTGAAAGTCTCTACGGCGCCCCGCATCACGCAGAACGCCGCACCTACCTTTTTTTTTTTCTAATTCTCGTTCCCCTGACTTAGTGATCAGAGACCATTTCCTTCTTTTTCTGTTCTCCTTCCATTTTCTTATTGATGTTATTAAACTGTCCTTAATGCTACTAGATCATAGTATACAATTATACGTGTAAGTAGTAGCATTGCCTTCTCTACTTATTCCTCTTTGCCACTTTCGTTCCTATTTTCCTACAAAATTCTATTTATCTCTATCTCCGCTCTCTCTGGGCCGAACACTGGACACTCAGTCAGTAGATGTGGGATATCTTCTTTTTGCGCGGGGTCACATGTACAAAACGGGCTCTCCTTGCACCTGAAGCGACTCAGGTACTCGGAGAACCCGCCGTGTCCCGTCATAATTTGAACCAACACCGGGTCCAGATTGACCTTTCTTAATATTGCATGAGCTCTTATTGCATCCGGAAGGAACATTTTTGTTACTGACGCCGTTGTTTCTTCTCGGTATCTCCGGTTCCATTCATCAAGCGACTCTGATCGTATTTGTCGCTTGATGAATGAAACCGGACAGCGATCGTAATCAGATTTCCTTTTCAGGTTTCTTGCAGCGTCCTTTGCGAACTCGTCAGCCCTTTCATTGCCCTCCAATCCTGCGTGCGCCTTTACCCAAAATAATTTAATTATTTTGTTTTGTGCAATTACAGATCTTATGTTTGCTATTGTTTCGCACGCAAGGGGATGGAGGGTGTTTCCACCTGTTACGGCTAATAGGGCAGCTTTTGAGTCGCAAAAGACGCTGCAAGTCTCCACTTTATTCTTCGCTACGTAACTTGTCGCCTCCCTCAATGCTAATTATTTCGCCTGGTAGACGGTGCAGAAGGGATCCAGCTTGAATTTACGGTACTTTGTCTCGGCAGCGCCATTCCAAATGGATAGCGCTGCTCCGACTTTTCCCTCAATCCTACTTCCATCGGTGAAGATGTTTACGCCCCCGATGGTGTGCTGGTCCATCTCTGCACCGTCCACCACACATTGGAATTCCATACTGAGTTATTCAGCGGGGTGTACCAAGTTGGTATAAGGTACCGGCCTCTCCACTTCTCTGTCGATTGTCACTCGTTGGGACCACCCCTTTTTTGCAAGATATAAGTCTGCCACCTCCTTGATCCTTATATCCAGGGGCAGTATCCCGGCGAGCACCAACGCAGAGTTCAGGGAGACCGTGCGATAGGTCTATGCTATTTTTTGCGCAAAACCCCGCTAAACTGCTGTTAAGCTGTTTCTTTATTTTTATTTTATCGGATGCATGAGCCCATGCACTTGCTCCGTACAGTATCACAGGTTCGATCACGGCGGTGTAGATGGTCTTTATCACCGCAGGCTCTAATCCCCACTGAAGTTTTGCTGCTCTGGTGAGTCGACCGTATATGCCAAGCACTTTGCGGCACACATTTTCAACATGCGTATTGAACGTAAGTTTGTCGTCGATGGTGAGACCAAGTACTCCGATCTCCCGAGTCAGTCCAGTACCGACCCCGCCCATGCACAACTCCGGGGAGTCGTACCTAAGCTTATTCGTCACCACCATAGCTTTACTCTTATGGGGTGCGAACTTAACCTTATGTCTGACTTCCCAGGCGTACACATGCGCGAGGGCGGCATTGGCCTGGTTCTGGAACTAAAGCGCCGTCTCACCATCGAAGACCAATATCACGTCGTCCGCAAAGGCTTGGCAGTAGTACGCTCTAGCCTCTAACTCCTTCAGTAGGGCATCCAGCAGTAGGTTCACAAAATTGGGCCACCTACGGAGCCTTGGACACAACCCTTTTTCGTGTCTTTTGAGCTTTCCGCTCCAGCATATCTTAGCGTCACTCTTCAACTATCCAGGTAACTGTCGACCAACCTTCTGATGTTTACCGGGCACCTTTCCTCAGCCAGTCGGACTTTTATGGCCGGCCACCAGGCATCATCGAAGGCTCCCTCTATGTCCAGTGATATCAGCGTTATCAATCTTTTTCTTTTAACTTGCTCTTTTTTCTTTTAACCGCTGTAGATGTTGTATTAGGACACAGAGGGAGTTCTCGGCGCCCCTCTGGAGCACAAAGCCGTACTGGCGAGTACTAAGCCTCGGCAGAACATACCATTTCACTCGTTGGATGACTAGTTTCTCAAGGATTTTGCCCAGGACAGGCAGTAGGCCAATCGGTCTGTAAGACTTCGGATTTAAGTAATTTTCGTTGCCCGGCTTTCTGAGTACAACAACTGTTGCCTCTTTCCAGATGTTCGGGAAATGTGCGAGCTCCAGGCATTTGTTTGCCAGGGCAAGGAAAAGATCCGAGTCCAGGCCGATTGCCCTCCCGCAGATGTCAGATGTTAGGCCATCTGCCCCGGGCGCTTTCCTTGGGTTGAAGCTTTCCACGACCATCCGGAGCTCCCGCGCTGTAAACGGTGGGTCATGCACTTCGTTATGACTCCACTCGTTTACCCGCTTGGACTTCTCATGGATTAGTCTATGGTCAGCATTCTCCTCTGCCTCGTCATCCTCCGGGTAAAATGTCTTCTTTACAAGCAATGCCGATATTTTTTACATATTCTGTAACTATTTCTTCCAGTTCTTCTTTTCTTTCTATCTTTTCTATTTCTTGTACCGAGATATTTTTACTTTTGTTAAGCTGGCCCAGTTTGCTCTTTTAGTATTGTATATCCTGGTACTTCTCTCTCTTTTTATCGTTCTATCCCTTTTAATTTTCTTCCTAAACTCTATCCCGTTATGATCAGAGGACGTCATTTGCCGGTCTACTTTCCAGTCCTCAACAAGGTCTAGCAAGTCCAAGGTACATGCCGTTAAATCTACGAAGCTGATGTACGCTTTTCCACCCCTAATTGTGTCAAAAGTAGGGATGTTTCCCTTGTTGATGACATGGAAACCCAGCTCGTGGAGAAGACCGCTCATCTCTCCTCTATGATCTACCGCGGTGCCTCCCCACCAAGAACACTTGGCGTTAGAATCGCCCCCCATAATTGTAGCGCCGATTCCTAACTCTTTCATTATTGTCTTTATTTGATCCAGGTATGGCCCAATGGGGCGGTCCGGCTCAAAATAGAATGAGATGAGTGTGATCTTCCGAGCATGGAAAGGGATCGTTACCACCGTGATGTTGTTGGTGGTAAGTTTTGGGAACTGTTCCACTTGTAGATCTTGATCAAAAACGGCAATTGCCGCCTTGACAGTTCCCTCTCCTTTATCCATGCTCTGGAAGACCCTCACCCCTCTACAACTCCCCATGTAGCCTTCCCGCCCCACGTAAGGTTCCTGGATCAAAGCGATAACTACTTTCCTTCGGTCTGCCTCAACCTTCAGCTCATCTGATGCAAGCTTCTTGCGCTGAAGGTTGGCCTGCACCATCATGTAGGATTTATTGCTGGGGTGATCCACTGGGCTGCCCTTAGCAATACGCTATGCTAGCACGCGCCAGTGAATCCCACTTGCGTCTCACTGGGCATTCATCGCTGAACGCGTTGTGGTCCGTCTGGTCGAGTTTTGCCTTTCGGCAATTGTAGCAAGAAGGAACTGCATGGACATCCAGGCCGCACATTCAGTCCTCATATGAGCACCTCCACAATGGCTGCACCTGGTCTCTGTCTCCTTACAGAACCTTCTACCGTGCCCGTAGCCCAGACAGAGGGAGCACTGAAGAAGTGGGGAGTAGTCCTCCACTCTAACCCTCTGTATGTCTACGTGCACGGCAGCTGCCTCGACCATCGTGGACCACACCCTAGGAGACGCTCTTACCACTACACTACTAACATGCGGGTTCCTAGTTCTTTTGCGGAACCGAATCTCCATCCTTACGTTCTGTTCCCTAAGCCCCGCAAAAATGCCATGATTTTGATTTCTCAGAGCCTTAATAATGTCCTCGTCACTGTTAACTTGTAGAACATCTCTGAGAATAAATAGAGGGTCCTTTTTAATATCCTCTACAGTCAGAGCCTTCCCCGAGGTCTTTATTCTTTCCTTCACCTTTTCCGTCTCTTCTTCCGTTGCACAACCTACAATCACTTTCTTGTTTTTTGCTTTCCTGATCTTTTCCATCTTCACCCACCCTTCCTTGGTCTTTACTGCATCCCTAAACTGTGTTAGAACCTCGTCCCCCGTATCCATCTCATTCCTGGAGGTGACCACTACGTAGTGCAGCGTCGACCGTTCCAGGGGTAATGTCCTAGTACCGGCCGCCGCTACACCCGCGTAAGTGGTCCTCTCCAGGATTCCGCTCTGTCTGTCGAGTTGCTGATTTATCTTTTCCATTTTTATATTCGTCTCTTTCATTAATCTTTCATGCTCTTCAATCTTTTTAGTTAGTTCAGCTACCCCCTTTATTTCCACCTTTTCTCTTCCTTTCTCTTTTCCTGTCTCCTTAGTAATGGTCTTGTTTGTTTGGCTTGGTGCCGTTTCCGCCTCCTTCACCAGCTGATATAATCTCTCTATGGCCTGAGTGACCGCCGTCTTTATGTCGGTCCGGAGGTTTCGCGAATTTCCAAGGTGTAGTTTGGCCTAATTAAAACAGGCTCTTGCCTCAGCCATCCTATTTGCATATGCCGGTTTTTCCGGCGGGCTATTCGTGGCTTCAGTTGAAGCTCTACAAGTTGGCGCCTTCGTTATCTTAGCTGGTTCCGGCTTTGATGTTATTGGGGACTTAGGCTTACTACTCTTAATTGTTTCTAACTCCCACTCACCGATACTGCGCCTAACGGAGGTATCGGAAGATCCAGCACCTTCTGCGGGCCTTTCATCCGCTGTCTTCTTAACCGGCGTTCTTAGACCCATCATTGCGTCAGGGGAAACGCGTCAAAAACAATAACTTATTACCTATTTGGTCAAAAGACACGATTAAATCAAACAAGCCTGATTTGGCTTTAAAAAGTAAGTTATTATATAAAAATTTAGTGTAAAACACACTATAACGGAATAGTCAATACTAAAATACAAAAAAATAAGTCAATAAGGACAAAAACAAACAATTACGACCAAAAAACAGTCAAATAAAGTGAAAATTCTTATAAAATTACTAAAAACAATCTAAATCTATCTAAAACTGTATTGAAACGACTAGATAAAGGTCTACTG
>DWQX01004194.1:0-15627 GCA_018245475.1 Pharmacophagus antenor
GAGGCTGACACTATGGAGGAGTTTAGTACTTCTAAGTCATTAAAATTGCAAATGCAAAAATTTAAAACATTCAGAATGAACAGAGATGCAAAAGAAATGCATTTTTGTTATGTTTAAGGGTTAAATTTCTTTGAATTTATAACTCATTACAATTTTATACTAATTTTTATGAGAGTCGGATGAACGATGGATGTCATTAACTTACAATACTTTTTTGAGGAAAAGTTCCTATTTAATAAACGGGATAATGTTAACCTTGAAAATATCTTGCAATGCTTTTGGGACAAATAATCTTAGATTAGCGATCCCATATGTATATAATTGAAAGGACCGAAGAAAAGGTGGTTGTTAATCTGACACAATTTTTTTCCCTTTTTTTTTGTATACCTACCTAAAGCTCTTTTATATGTTATTTAACATTGTAATCTGCTTTGATTGATCTCAAAGTTGGTCTCAAATTAATTTAAAAAAAACTCCAACCTTAAGGGTAAATATTTTTTCTGCACTTATTCATAATTTCTATTTAAATTGTGTTTTTGTTTCTATTTGTGTTTGTGTTGTATTTGTGTTTCTAGTTGTGTAATAATTATTCGTTTGCAATCCTTAATTATACCTAGATACAGATGGAATACAGCGATAATGGGGTTAGTTTGAAAACATTGTACTGTCAGTTGTTTAATTTGTATATACAAAATAAATTTATTGATTTATTTAATATTCATGCGAGCCATAAATATTTACGAGCCTTAGAGCGTATTCATATATTCAAATCGACTCCATCGAATGGATTTGTTTATCTGGGGGTCCATTATGTTAAATATTTTTTATATTTTCGTCAACATCCGGGTGTAGGAGTTAGTGTATGTAAAGAATGAACTGACGAAATAACAATCAAATTATGTTTTGTAGAAATTATTTATCGTGATGTTTTTCGGCTTTTGAAGCCTTATTTTGAGTTTGTTTTCAAGAAATTAATTACTATAAGCATTTATACTCGCTCAACGAATAATTTCCTATCTGAAAGCTTAAAATTAAAATTTCTTACATCGACATTATAGGAAAGGTTAAACTTTTTTTTAAAGATGTTCTCGTTTGCAAAACATTGAAACTAGGTTTGAGATTTTATTTCAGTTTAATCTAATATAAGTTGAAACTTGATTTGTTTCTGTCTAAAATTAAGGCAGCTTTTGCAGCTCTTTAGTGAAATAGAGTTGTAAGTAAAAGAAACATTTGTTTTTTTGAATAAGGTTCAAATAATAAGGCAGATGAAGAGTACAGTAAATATTTGGTAGTAATCTCATGAATGACTAAAATCAAATCTTAATTAAAACAAACATCTTTAAATACGGTTTTATTTGGATTAAATAACACTTTAATATTATCTTAATTAGTTATCACTTCTCTGAGTCACTGCATAATACATCGAATGTAGAAAAATAATCAAAAAATATAATCAAAAGTTGCATTCTCAAACTAACAATATGAATAAGGAAGCAAAAAAATCTTTTCCAATTATCAATTATATGAAATGAAATAGAATAACAAAAGCAATATTCTCCTATGTACACATAGTCAACACGTTATCTTAGACATTTATTTTACACTGGAAAATTGTTCCAAGACATCTGTTATCTCCCATCTCCGTCGGTCAGCGTTTCAAATATGTGTTTATACCAAAAGTCAACAGTCTTCGCCCATGCACCTAGGGTTGACGAGTCCAGATTTAAAACTTCTATGAACATCTTTACGATGACGTCTTTTAAATCCTGTTAACAAAATCATGAAATACTGAACACATAGATTATATACTACAACTGTCATTTGAAAATCTACGTTATCTTTACTTTTAACTTGTTTTTATTCTTTTGCAGATTCGTGTTTAAATGCAAAAGCGGTTCTATAGAGATAAAATTTATTGTTTAATCTGTTTATGTCGAAAAAAGAGAATAAAAAATTGTGGACATAAACTTAGTTTTAAAAAAAATATGACCGTAAACCCGTGTCTCTCTGTTTCATTGTGACCAATACCTAGTTGTTAAAACGACAGTATGTAGAAATAAACGAGAGTAAAAATTTGTTACTTCCGTGTAACAAATATACTGAATTTTTATTTCTTGTGAAGAAGTAAATTAGATAGCGCGTCATTTATGTATAATAAATCAAGAAATTGATTTAAAAACAGACAACTGAAGTAAGTTTCTCTGATATACATTCATAAATAATATGGGTAGTAAACCGCGCGGAAAACGTATCACATTTCATTGAATCTAGCTGCCTTTGTGTATTGGAGCCTTTGACAGCTGCCAACGGATAGTTGCACATAAGTGCGATTGCGTTACGTCTCGTTATATTAGAGCAACGGCTATACTTTATACGAAGCTTGTTACTTACAAAGAAATGAGAGATATATTTTTGTAAATATTATTTTAGCGGAGATCTTAAAACTAATCAATTATAATATAAATATAATTTGCTACTTTCCGCTTTGTTTAATCGCAAATATTACGACTAAAATATAATCTAATCGCCTTTCGTCACTACACGTGGCATCTTTATTAGATGTTACGGGTTCGACAGAACGACGTTCAACATCGGAAATTAGCAAATAATTTTTTTGTTTTACTGCGTCCTGGAGTTTCGCAAAGTAAAGCTTGCAGCAAAAAATTATAACATCGTTAAAAAAGATAAATTTCTCCATATAAGGAAATATTACTAAATTTTTTTAATGTTAACCTATTTATATATTTTGAAATCGCCAAGTGACAATATTTTTATATTATTAGTAATTTGTCTTTATCTATATTAGGTTTGAAAACTAACTTTAAAAAAAAATATGACAAACGGCTGGACTCAATTCACAAAACGTTAAGTGGCAATCAAGACGAAGATGGAGAAGCATATGCACACACTCTGGGTGTCATATCCATGCATATGAGAGCCACCCGTACACAGAAATGCCATGAAGGCGGCAGATTAATAATATAAGGATAGTAGCTAGCAATTGGGGTTCGAACCAAAGTTAATTTATAGAATGATAAGCGATGCAAAGAACTTCGTAGCAACGAGTACGCATTATTTCGTGAAATAGCCAGCCTCCTTAGTTAATAATTTTACAACATAAATCACCAACAAACGCAATAAATTCGTCACGATGCTTTGCAAAGAGAAATCTTACAACAGTGAAACTTTTGACTTATTTGTGACAAATGGCCTTTCGTATCTAATTTACTTAAACATGTACGATTAGACAACATTATGTAACCCTTATAAGATTTTTGCTGTAAATAACATGAGGAAATAGAGTACAGTAAAATAAACCATTTAATTTTTCTTAAATCCACTTTGCCTTCTTTCGTGTATTCAAGGAAGCGACTACACGAGCAGAATGTTTGTCTTACAGCTAATTACAAGCCAGCATAAAATGTGACCTTAAGATGTTTACACATATCGACTAACTACTCATCGTTTTTAGACGTAAAATTTCCATTATGATACGTATAAGAGAACTTACATAGAAATGTTGCTTTTGAATTTTCCTCTTTCGGTGTGACTCTCCGAGTTTGAGCATCATCTCTACGACGATTTCAGGTTGGTTGAGGTTGGTAACAGCTAGGTTCAGTGAGGACATAAGGTTGATGACGTGCGCTTTAAATTGGAAGTTCTTGTCGTATTCCTCTTCAGGAAGTTTTCTTACCATTGTAAAGAATTCTTTTGTTTCTGGATACGCGCGGAAAAGCCTGACAAAAATAAATAAATAAATAAACTACTTTTTATTAGCGGTCATACGATTGTCACAAGATATAACGGTCAGTATCAATATTATGTCTTAAATTTTAGTGGTTCACGATTTTCTTTATCGATGTCCATTTTTCGCGTGGATTTGCCATCGTAATAAAAAAATCACCTTTTTAACAACTCAATTCCGTTTCCCACAGAGTCTTTGTAGACTAGAGCCCAGGACTGTTGCACGGCGTACACCTCCCGCCTCGTCATCTTTGATACAGGATTCACAGCGTCGGGGTCTCCGCCCCACCAAAGATAGCTCAGCCACCCGCCCATTGTCTGTTGATAATTTTCCTTTGCTGCTACTGTTTATTCTGAAAAACTAATTAAAAATTTTTGCTCGAATAAAGTAGTTAACTGTTTGTTGAACAATTTATAATGGTTTTAAAATTACGCAGAAAACTTTTTAGTACAGGGAATAGGAAATAGGGTCCGCATAAAAGAAAGTGCATAAAAAATATCCAAAAATCTTCGCAAGTGGTTATACAATAGTTATTGCAATACATTCAAAAAAAGGTGTTTGTTATGCGGGAAGTAGGGAATATAAGAATCCGCAAAAAAAAAAACCCACATATCAGGTTTGAGTAAAAAACATTTTCATGGATATCATATTGCAAAATAGAATTTGCCAATAATTATGACGTTTCAACATTGCGTAAAAATAGTTCATTAATTATTTCTTAACACTTTGCCGACCGCACACCTTACAGAGAATTGTTCGGTTTTAACTTTTAATCGCAAACAAACCCCCGGTCGAGGTAGTTAACAATGCAAGCGAACGAGAAACGCGTTGTTGAAAGTCAAAATAGGAAATCTCCTCGATTGGTCGGGCACTGATTTGCTTCAAATCGGGGTGTTCTCCCCGATCGGTCGATAGTATTAAAACAGTTTTAACACATGATGGATATTTTACTGTAGTTAGTTGCTCTTTTTTACGTTAGTACCTTTTGATTTTTTTTCACTCGTCTCAATACCAAAAATGTTGATAACAAAACGAATATAGAGGAGGGGTAAGTGAACAGAATCATAATCGATGGGAATAATGACTTTCCTTAGTTATCAACTGGCGCGAACTACACTTCGTGATAATTATTTTATTGTTTTATCACGAGTGTTTCTATTTATCTTGTGGGAGATCAAAATCACTGGTCTCACAAGACAAAAGCAAACATGGGGACAAACAGCTGACATGATTACTTACTCAATTTATATCGAATTCACGTTGTGTTTGCGTAAAAAAGTTAATATTTGAATACTTTTGTTTGAGTTCAGAATTAATAGGTTATTAAATGTTGAGAAAACAATATATTCAATTGTTTTAGTGCAAGTTTATTTTTATAAATTAGGAAAGGTCTCAATCAGACGAGTAAAATTTATTAAAGTATTACTCTATACAATTTATTTATGGGAGTATACTTCTTTAGGGAGCGAAAATAGGAAGTATATCTTTTAAAGTAATTAATATCGATTGAAACTAGGATTTTGATCATTATTCTATTGTTGGATATATATCACAGAGGTTATTCTATAAAAATAATTTTACCACTGCTAGAATTTCTCTTCATAGTACTTTTTAATTTATTTTCGGTTTTGTTTATTACATAAATGGTATTATAATTGTCTAAGCGACTAAGATTACCATCGTAGGAGAGCTATTGTAGCGCCTATCTTCGCTGTAACCCTGAAGTGCACAAACTGCAGTGTAACGATCCGATGGTTAGCTAAAATTTTTTTATATTATTATGTACTGTATGTTATGACGAAAAGGTGAAACGCGATGTGAGTATTAGTTTGCACCGCCATGTAATGAGTTAGAGACTACTACTATTTTCGCTTTCGCATGAAAAAAAATTTAGTTTCGATCTTCTGTGATTTAACGCATTTGCATCTACATTTAACATGTAAGTTTCTTGCATCAACTTTATACAGCGATATTTGAATACATGCCGATTTTAGTTTTACAAGTTATATTATATTTGACCAACCAACTACTATAGAAGATAGCGAGGTCAATAGTTACATAGGTATTACACTAGACAGGAAATGTAATATAACGTATTACGTTACCTACTAAAGGTTGGGTATCGATACACTATTGAAATTTCAGTGGCTACCGAAAACCAATATCGAATATTCAAGCCGCTGACAATAGGAAATAAAGATGACTATTCAACGTGACATATTTAGTGCGGACACTATTTTGTGCTTTTGAGAAATTAGCTGGTGTTCTGTCTGTAATTATTTACGTTAAAAGTAGAAAATAGTATAATGAAAATATGTTGGCATGTTATTATTGTGAAATTATTATAATAAACTAAATTAATATATAAATAAGTTAACAAACGGAAAATATTACAGAGAGAAAGAAAGAGAGAGGGAGAATAATTAGGCGTGAGACATATTATAGACGTAAAGTCAACGAGAGCACTTTTCTATGTTACTACCAATAAATTTGAAATGGAATCTACGGTGCTTTAACAAACATTTTATATTTATATAGCAAACAATTACTAACTAACAATAATTTATATAATTAGTTAAGAAAAAGTATAATGACAATAAAGATGAATTAAACTCTTAATATTGCAAACAAAAAAGAAAATACTGGAATAATAATTTGCACTTAATTAACTTTAATATCAAATCATCTTTGTTTAAAGTAAAAATTTCGTATAAAACTAACAGAATTACTTTCTTTTTTATCAAATCTTTTTTATTAAATATTTATTTAAATAAAATATTCACTAAGAAAATAAAGCACAATTTTATTTTAATGAAATATGTTTATTGGAATGGTATCAGAAGACTAATTGGACAAGGCACGATCTACACTTGACCGGTTTAATCAATTGTAATATGGCTTGACCATCATTCGTTTTGTGGTTAGTGGACTTTGGTAACTGATTAAAGAGTTGGAAGAAACAGTCAAATCTATGTAAATGGAGATACATATGTGTGCGCGTGTGATTGTGTGCGTTAACAAAATGAATCCATGGCATATGTTTTTTTTATTATTATTAATATTATGTTATTGCTATTCGTTTCTATAATCAATATTAAAATTAATTCAAGTCAAAGCTTTATTATTCTGGACTATGTAAATTTTACGAAATTAGTTCGCTGGACAATCGGTCCGTTATAGCATTTATTCTATTGTTATGTTAATATTATGTCAATGATATTATGACAATGATTGAACGATTTCATTTATTTAATTAGGGTCTATCTAGAATTAATTATAAAATCCTATCACATATAAAAAATTATTTGCGTTTATGTGCGCTTTTACTATCCAGCCAGTAATGTTTGAACGTTACTTTTCAGGATTCATTGATGCAATAGCTAGTTGGTTGCGGTATCACCATTAAAGCCCAAAAACCCGGCTTGCTCTACTAAAGCAATGATGTGAAATAGAATTAATTTATCAGAATTATTACAGTTTTTTATAGCCAGGAATGAGCTAACACTTGACCTCAATTTCACTTGATGTAACGTGATGTGGCCGGAGATGGTGAAGCGTGCTCGCTCAGATATGTTTGGCTTTCACATGTATGATTGCGAGAACACAGCACCGCTGTTATAGAGGCAGGTTAACATTCAGGGTGGTAGCTAATCAGAAAAATTTGAAAAAATCATTCTAGCGTTTAGATTCCTTTAGCCCAGGGGTCGGCAACCTTTCAAGTCGAAAGAGTCAAAAATTACAAAGAGCTATTAAGTTTATTCTAGCCAACAATATTAAGAGATTGTATAGGGTGCGAGATAAAAATCGTGCCTAATCCTCATTAATGAATCGAATTAGAACGATTTCTACAAGTTTTTTTATAATATAAATAATATTAGCGTATAAAACTAAATAGCCGCAGTTTCAAAAACAATGAGCCGCATCTGGTTCGCGAGCCGCAGGTTGCGAAACTCTGCTCTATTCAAAAAGTGAAATAAGTGTATTTTAAAAACAAAATGTTTAATGAATATTCGATATATCTACGCGTAGATCACGACGATGAATTCCAATTATTTAATTCATTACAATCGTAGCAGAGGCGACATTGAAGACGTGTGGTAACGAAGACGTTAAATTTATAGCCGCACCGGAATGCATTAAGTACGACAATAATTGAATCAGCGTCTCATTGGCGGGAAATGCGATGAAATAACGATCATTCAATCAACATTTAAGGTGACCCGCCTGTTACTGGGTTAATACAATTATCCGGGTTCAATTCGGTTAACGCGTCAAGTCCGTACTCATTATTTCTACTATATAAAATCTATGTAATCTCCAATTCATATAACCGCTAACATATTTACAATGTACATAAATTTTTATTCGATAAAAGTAGTAGACGAGTATGTTTGAATGGTATTTTTCTTTTAAAGGATGAACCTGTGACTGATAACCCGATGCTACGAGAATTAGGGGAGAGTTATGACGCACTCTTAATGAATAAAACCCTATGATATGACCTTCGCAACAGACCACCCTTGGTCACCACGGTAATAGTCAAGAGTAAGCATTACGTACACTACCCTAGACAACGCTGACCCTTAAGTTAGGCAACATATTATCAACAGTTACTAATTTATATATAACCAATAATTGTTTTAAGGATATAATTCTTCATGGTGTTGACATAGAAAGTAAAATAAACCAGTTTAATATGATGAAACATCGATGTAGATAGACAATATAGTATAATGCACTATACTTTTCTTTACAAGTAGCTTTGGTTTTATTATGTATTTATATGCTAGTAAAACTATACATATGTCACTATCTATAGCTTACCAACGAAGTGATTTTTATCGGCATTTCAGAGCGAATCTCGAAGGCAACAAACATTAAACATTTACATGACCCAAGAGGGTTTAAATTATTAATTATAAGCAACTTCATGAGGCACTTTTGTTTCTGAACTCAACTGGGACACCAGCCATTGAAACGCAGTTTTAATAAAACTTGGTATTCGAAATTTTAAAAATAATTGTTTGATATAATATGCAAGTAAATACGTGTTACATAATTTTTTTCATGTTTTTATTATTTTTTTTCAAAAAAGTATAATATAAATCTACTGCTAATGTTTTTAAAACAATAATGACAATCCAAATGAATCTCCGAAGACTACATATTTTCAATATTTTAACATGTTCCAAGATAAATAAAATGTTTCCATGGGCGGTGATAAATGATTCTATATAATTTATCGATTCAAGCGTTACTTTGCGGAATTCTATGACTAAAAAAAAACAAAGTAAACATTAGTAAAGAATAAAATTAAGTAAAATAAATAAGTGAAATTTACGATTTACAAGTCCGTTTTAAGATATAAGTCATCTGCAAGTAATACTCTAGAGTTGACAACCCTGTAAGCGCCTAAGATATCAACGGCACTAATCTAAAGTCGACAGCCCTACTCTACGTAAGATGTCAGAGAGTAATCCTCTACAAATATTCCATGCTAAAATATTTAACGTTAATCTGTTTTAAAATGCAATTTGACAGACGATTTTCTTTACGAAATTGTTTTAAAATTTATCTTATAAAATTAAAGCTTTCGGAAATTGTTCGTTTGCTCTAATCAAAAATAGATGAGAATAGTGAAATGGTCGCCGGTTATTTTATAACGATGAAACTTTTGTATAATTTTTTCTGTAGAAATTGTAGGAACAAGTTCGTTTGTATAAATCTCCGGGAGAATTAAGCTGAACATATTTTAATTCATTAATTCTGTAAATATATTACAAGTTATCAACTTTTTTATCATTAATTTTCTCATATCCTTCTGCAAAATAACTTTTTGAAATCTTTTTCTCCAATTGTTTTTACGCTTTCGAAGATGTTGTTAACTATGGGATCATTACTTGCTTGATCAATAATATTTACCTTTACCACATAGTATTCCAAAGCTATATATTTATTATATACTATATTTATTATATACACATTCAACATAAACTTATAAGTAAATAAAATTTAAAGCAACCGAAAAAAAAACAAACAAAACAATTTTCAAGAAAGAAGTAGAAAAACGGTTGAAGTGTAGTACTTTAGTGAAATAAATATTTCGTAACATACATTCTTAATCAAACAGTAAATTGGACGGTTTAATTGTCCGCTCGTTTAGCAGTTTCATTGAGTTGGTTTTAATTATTTTTTCGATGCATGTGGTCAGGGTGACTAATAGAAGTTTTGTTTTTAAATCAACAGACTACACACAACACCACTCAGATATTCTGATAGTAAATCTGTGACCGACGAGAATTAAAATATAAATTTATCCTCATTGACATATATTCTCACTTTAAATACGTGACTATTTTATATATTATGACATATGGGCTGTGAAATTTTGTCTCATTGTCGAATGTACGAGTACTTTAAACAATTGAATGATTAATAAACTACTTTACAGTTAATCACGCACATTGCTAGTTTCTTTTATTCTGTGTTATAATACGACTTGTTATAAGCAGTATTACAATTAATAATTTTATAATAGAAAACTTTTTAAGTGTATGTGGTACGTTTATTAATGTTTCTCTTTTTTTGAACAGATATGAAGGACGGTTTACCTTAATGAGATGTTTTGACAACACTTTCAGCAAATATGAATATGTAAACGAATACGTATTTTGTTAAATAAAATTAGAAATACTGTTATCTTTTAAATTTTTTTCTAAAATTTGCGCGGTGACGCGTGATTTATTTATAAAGGCACGTGTGTTTCGGTCGCATATTGGCACACTACTAGAGTTTTGTTAGCTTTTCTCTTTCTACTATGGAGAAAATTGTATTGTTTTAGATATATGATAAATTTACTTCATAGGTCCTCATATTATTGTGTATTTATCAAATTTCATTTGAAGCATTAATTCGTTTATAATTATCAATTAAAAAAAACAAATGGTAGAGATGTTGAAACACGAAGTAATTTTCTGCGTATAATTACAAGTTTTTTTATTAAATTAATTGTATTTATATACATTCATTGTAAACAATAAAAACATATTGTTTTTATAAAATTAACGCGTTAAGTCCATAGGAAGTGATAAGTCCACTAGTATTAATATATTCGTGTGTAAAAACATGGATACGCTAGGTAATTATCATAACATATAATCATATTATTTAGTTGTCAAAAGTTTCAAATTTTGACGGACGGAACTACGTTTTCCGTATTAACTGCTGGCTATTGTCAGAATTATATAATTTACTTTTTTATTTTTTTTGGAGTGTTTTCAATGCGTAGGATTTGGTTTGTCGGTGTTTTGTTGTTCTAATATAATTAATGCTACGTTAGTGTATGTAATGAATACGCTACATTGCTGCGGACATTTTAAACTTAGTGTTAGTACAATACTAGGTTTTCGGACATTTTTCCACGCTTTTCTTTTCGACATCGTAGAAATTTGTTACATTAATCAATACCTTCATTTCTTTTCGTAGAAATAATGTAAAGTAAAGTTGCCATAAAGGTTGTATATATAGTGCATTTTTAATGAATGTTGTAACGTCAAAACGACGCGTCCCTTAAATTTGGTGTTAAATTTATGTAAATACAATAGTAGTCTAGGACGTTCACACGAGCGTCGCCTCGTGGCTGGGAACAAAATAGGTCAGCGCAGGCGTAAGCGAATTTAATTATGAACTAAATAATTTTTCATGTTGGATTTTGTTGTGAACCGGAAGTGTGAAGTACCTGCCGTGTACGTCGCTCGATGGAGCGTTCCAATCTGACCCACCGGTGGTACAAGCCAGCAAGAACGAGTAAAAAAAAGAAGGAGGTTTTAATCTGTATATTTGCCAACCAATTTGTAGTATTTCAGCACAACGAAAACATGAGTAATATTAAGTTAAATGACTGCATTGTAATTTAATTATTATTATTTAACAGGACAACTGGATTTATAAAAATAAGTCATCACGAAGCTATTTTAAGAATACGTGGAAATGTCTGGCGCTTTACTTGTAGTTTAATCGCATCATCATCAGTGTTTTTAAAGTCGCAAATTAGTAGAGGACAATTTTTGTCCTAAATCCTCAATCCGTATTGCTCGTCTCAGTTTTGTTACAAATATAATATTGATTTTTACGTTAAACCAACAAGCTGCATGTCCACTTAGTCGTCATTACCTTTGATTCTAAAGGCTTAACTTTGCGGTAGAGGTAGTTTATGAAAATGTAAAAGCTCTCGTGAAAAAAAAACTAGGTTGTATTGTTGTACAGAGCATTCTGTCATGTGAATAAAAGACGCTCAATTCGTCATTGTCATTAAGTAGAGCTTTTATTAACCTTAAGATTTATTTTTTATAATTGATTTTATGATAATGTAGTTTAGTTCGTATGCTGGTAATGACTTTTAATCTCGTCTGGCTGACAACCTAAATATCTGACTGTCGTTAATTTGTGTTTTCCCACAGTCATACATATAAGAGTATTATGGGCGAGCACGCTATATTAACCCGTCATAAGGGTCAATCTTAATTATTTTTTAACAGCCACGGGCTAAAAATAACAAGGTCTAGGTAAACCTGAAATGTTTAAACATACTCTTCAATGGGAATAACACTATATTTACCACTAAATTGTTATGTAAATGCAAGCTAAACATCCTACTCATTATGTTGCTTCATGTTATGAAAATATAGGTGATCGATTCGCAGAAGGCACGTTCCATACTGCATACGGAACTTTTGTTAGTTTGTAATTGTTTCGCATGCATTAAATCTGCGCATTTAGTGAATGAGATACTTTCGGCTCATATTTATTAACAGTACCTTTGTGGAATGAATTTGTGTGCCATGCAAAGTGTAATGAAATATTAAAGAAACAATTAACATACATACATTACATAACATTTTTACATTAGTAAATTCCGTAACAAAATTTATTTACCGAAATATTCATTTATTAATATAGTTTACATTAATTTGTTAACAATTTCGTTAGTTACGTGTTATGTAGTTACCTAATTGTGATGTTAAAAGAGATTGATAAATGAAATAAAGTGTAGTAGGTAAGGTAAAATGTATAGAAACTTGCGTGATTTAATGATTCAAAAACGACAAAATACTACATACACTTCAAATCAATTCCAAGAAGTGTAAGCTGAAGAGTCGTAAGTGACATTTATTACTTTAAAGGAATTATCATATTTTTTTTATTTTATCTATGTTGCGATTAGATATTAGATTTAACAGATTGTCATGATCGATAAAAATAAAACCGCAAAATCACTATATTTAAAAAGTAAAAGTAATATGCAATACTTTAAATATGTTTAAATGTATGATATTTATGGCTTATAAAAAAGTATGAAATGTTAAGTGACACTGAGGCGGCAAATGGAGAAGCGTGCTTGCCCAGGATATCCTGGATTTTACATGTATGACTGCCGCAACACAGTAATGCTGTTATGGCGGCAAATTGACATTGAACGTGGTAGCTAGGTTGGCGGGTTCGAATTCTAAAAAAGAAACTATAGGATACATTCCAATCGTTCTAATCATCATTAATTTTAAAGTATTACTAATTGAAAATATATACTTATTGAAAATGTATACTAATTGAAAAGAAAACTTAAATAACAACTTGTTATAATACAAATATTTAAAAGTGAATTTATATGATAGTGAGTGTTTATTACGAAGCAATAAAAAAATAAAAAGAAATAGTACATTGATTACTACTTTATGTGAATAATGTAAAACATTAAAACTGTTGAGGTGGTAAATTTTCAGATGCCTGGAATCACGGTGTTTCAGGACAACAATAGAAAAAACGTATACTTCTCCACTTAAGACTTCTAAAATTGTTGAAAGGTTAAAGAGTAATCTACGCTAAGGTACATATAATGTTATTGTAATATAATACTTACAATATTTTAGTGGCGGAAATATTCCCGCGCTGCTTTACGCTCGTCGTATAGTGAGACGATACACAAGCACGCCGGATGGAGGCTCGCGCCGCACTGAAATAAGTCGTAGCGACTGCGTTGTTTACAGGAAGGCAATTTAAAGACACAATCAGCTGAATGAAATTTCCTTAGTAAGCATTCTCAGGCCATAAGTTTAAGATAAAAATGTTGAATTAGTAATAAAGTTTATTATGTCATTAGTGCAGTGCGAAATTAATTATTGTTTCATTTTATTAATGGTATACGGTAATCATATTTTTTGACAACCGTACCATATTCTTTTATCGTTTTTGGGCTAACACTTGACCTTAATTTCATCTGATGTGAAGTGACTATGAAGCCGTAGATGGTGAGTGTGTTCCCCAAGAATACTTTTGTTTTTTCTATGTATGACTGCTGAAACACAGCAACGATGTTATAGCAGCAGATTGATATTGATGTAGGCAGACATCACTATTTCTTACATTTTATCTATATTACTCTTTTATAGTTTTAGTGCCACATAAGATCTACAGTGTACCTATCAAATTCATGTGTGAAATCAATGAATCCGATATTTTTATAAATTTTGTAACTATATCTCGCAGTGAATCTTTCTTCAAAATCGTTTAAACTATTTTTGAAATCAATCGAAGTAAACAAGAGGATAAAAATTATTAAAAATTTGGTTGTTTGGTATTAGCTACTTGACGAGAATGAAACTTATATGTATACAAAAGATGTTTTATTTAAATTCTGGAAATAATAATAATTATAAATATACCAGACATGGGCGTAGTGTTAGTTACAATTTGCAATATTTATAGAGTAGTAGTAATAATAATTACAACATAAGACATATTTTGTTGTAAATTGTCAATTCGATTTCAAATAATAAATATTATTATTAAAAATTTCTTCAAACAACAACGCTTACATTAAAAGACTTTAATTTTAATTTCGTCTCATCGTTCTAGGGTAAACGACTGTACTCGTAAACTCTTCAAGTCTGGCAAAGTTCAGTTGTTTGTAAGGTTCATGACTATCTTGGGGTCACAAACTCCATTGCTCAATCAAAAGTGATTATGATAATAAAATTAAATTCTAAGGATCGTAAAGATTGTAAAATATGATAAGATTAGTTTTCTATTCATGGCGATTCTTCATTATTCTTTGTCTGCCACGGGCGTCAACGGTGTCCACATTTTTATTAATTTTAAACCTTGTTCATCTTGTAGCCGACTTAACTTAATGATAACTGGTAAAAATATATAATCACTAATAATATTTATCGGAAAGTCCTCGGAATAGTCTTCTATCAGGTGTGATACTATTTACGTTTTATAACATTCTGGATATGAATCTTCATATTCAAAAACTCCAATGACTTATAAAACAACATCTTTAGCTGCGTGAAAAAATATTGAAATACTAAATTCAAGATACGGTTGCAAATAGCATCGCGTTCTGCATGTTATAGTTCGCCAAAAATATTAGTAAAACCGCATACTATGTAAATATTGACGGGATCTAGTACAAAAATAAATTTAATATTTTATTACGCATGTCCGCAGCAGATATAAGACTTTACAACCTGTCAATGACTTCTTTTTGTCGCTTGTTTTTATACGGGAAGGAACCGCAATTTTCAGTTATACTCGTAAAATAAATTATTTGAAAAGTCTATATTGCAGTACAGATTATGCCTTCAAATACCATTCAGATAAATGATTTGTTTTGTAGTTAGATATAGATGGCGCTCTACTGTTGGAGGCGTAAAATATTTATGGAAAGTAGAAAAGTTAATCCTGAAATGATTACGAGAAATTTTTTATTTTTTAAAAAGTTTTTTATTTATTTATTTAAAAAATTAAAACATAATGGACAATAAGATATGGATATATATATATATAAATAAAAATATAAAATATTAAAAAACCTACTAAAA